>CM060962.1:195499325-195701825 GCA_030765045.1 Tenodera sinensis | reverse complement strand
ATTTAGTAGTTACAAAAATACTACGATTTCATATTAAATAAGATAGTTAAATTAACAATGACATTTACTTTTATTATACGATGTCTGTAGCACAAGTACCGAGTGAACACGTATTACTTTATGTTCTTATTTCAGCGTTCTGTTAAATATTGCCGTAATTTATCACATTGTTAATAATTAATTTGCAATCGTTAGTTTTCTTTCTCTCAAAGGAACACTTTTATGAAATTGCATGTTTAAGTAATAAAAATCATCAGGGATAGAGATTTGCAAGTGATACCTTTTATGACTGAATTTACATGTTGAGAACTCTCTTAATCTCTAAAGTTAATACTCAAGATTTGATTACCAATAGACTTGTCTAACAGTAACTTATATTATTATGAAGTGATAGAATATGAATATCAGGTAGCTTCAATGACCACCATTCTGAACCTATCATCTTGCAAAAATAAAGCCAACGAGTGTACTCTTGAGTTAAGGCAATTCACAATCTGTAATCCGTAGATTACAGCAGCATATACGGGCATGAGCTTATTCACTGGAAAATAAAGCCTTGTAAGTGAAGTGGAGAATATTCTGACTGTTATTGTCTATCGTTAGGCGCTGCACAGGCTAGTTGAAGCCTGGGGAATTCCGTTCCCCCTTGCTTCTTGTACAAGCAGAACAAAGATCACTCACGCCACTGACCCCCGGGCGTTCTGCAACTCTTAACGCATTCTTAACCCGATGTAAAATTACTTCGATTATGTTATAGGTTATGAACTTCTACAAGAGCACTGATTTTCAGAGGTTTAAGAATGACGAAATTCGAGATTACTGTACACACGTACATACAAATCTTCCGTTTATAATATATCATAGTTTTTATGTTCACTTACTCGTTATTTCGTGAAGGTTTATTGAGGTACATTTTGCAGCGAATATATCTGCTATACTGGCTTCATGGTGTTTATGGTTGCCATGGGAATAATTGGTAAGAGCTCCAACAATATAAATATCTCTAGAAGGCAACAACTATGATTATTTTAATGGGGAAACAAATTCATATCTTCCCTAATTTTGGTCACAGCTTTATGATATTGGCGTATGTCTTATTCTTATATGATACATATTCGTGGTAAATTTCAATAAAATTTAACTAATGTTTGACATAACTAGGTATGTCTTTTCTTTCAATTTTAAAATTACTTTGACCTACTATTTAAAAAGGGATCTTTAGAGAGAATTACTTAAAATTACTTAATTTTACACTACTTTTTTAAAAATAATATTCCAAACTGTGTACGTTGATATCATTTATGAGGTATACGATAACATTAAAGCTTATATGTTGTTATATAAGTTAGAGAAGTTTCATAAAAATCTATGACTTAGTGAAATGTGGGTAAATGCATTTAAAACTATAATTTTCGGGAAACGGGAAAAAGGGAAACGTTTAAGATCTTACGACAATAATAAGGAAACATTATTCTTGTTTCACTAAATCTCCATATGAGCACTGAGAATCAG
The DNA here is from genome assembly GCA_030765045.1 of Tenodera sinensis. Classification (NCBI taxonomy): domain Eukaryota; kingdom Metazoa; phylum Arthropoda; class Insecta; order Mantodea; family Mantidae; genus Tenodera; species Tenodera sinensis. Next base: position 195,700,313 of record CM060962.1, on the reverse strand, counting down.
AGACTGCTCCAAAAGTTGGTACACATACAGTTTTTCTGGTACACAATATACACATAATAATCCCTATCATGGCTTATGCAAAAATAAATCACTACCAATGGTAAAAATATCTGTTGTTAAGGGAGGAGGCAACTTTGACATTATTCCATTTAACGTATCTTCTGCTGGAAATTTGAATTAAAACACATTATTTCAATATTAGAGAACGCAATAAAAATAAAACAATACGAACCAAAATGTTTATTTTAGTTGAAATTTCTTATGAACGCAAAGGAGTAGAACTACTTAAGATTTAACTTACAATTACTTATCCAATAACATTTAGGCGTTAAGTTAGTGAAAATCCAGTCAGTCCCTGGAGAAATTTCGAACTGAAGTCCCAGAATCTATACACCTCCCTTGACGTTTACGCTTTCAAGTGAATTGCTAACCAACTCATGATTAATGTCTTCTATGCAGGTGCCGTTTAGTTTACAACGGCAACCCCATGTTTGTAGGCAACACACATAACAGGGCTGGAGGAGAAGCTGCCTATGAGTGTAGCGTAACAAACCTGTTTCTCAATTTACTTTGTGGTCTGGGAGGAGTGCGCAAGAAGATCCGCCTTTTGGGATATGCAATGCGAGCAGCGTGGAACAGACATGGGAGCAAGATAACAAGCATAACTGTTAGTGCGTTCTGTCTTCCCTGCAAGCGTGTTTGTTTTCAGAGCGCAGTATGTCGTTTTGAACTCTGAGCGCAAACTACAAGAGAGCATTCTCCCATTTGCTTTGACATTATGAAAGTGGTCTACTAGTTTTATAAGTACTAGTAACAGAAATGCGCTCTGGAAACAATACAAATGAGCTAATTTTATATGTATGATAGTATTCATTTCTTTCTACGCAATACCAAATACGCATTACTTTCATACTGCAATGTTAAATGGAAAACATTATGTATATATTCTATATGTTTTTGACTTGAAATGCTTCAAATTATGCACGATGTATAAATAAAGGTGACGTTTTATTAATAAGAGTTCGGGTGGTAAAAAATATAAGAATCACACATTTGAGCCACGCACCAAGATTACACCCACGATGTATAAATAACACAAATGTTTTAGAAGTATTTAATGTGACGAGAAGCTTTATTTAAGTACTATGAGGACACCCATAGCTGAAATGTCTAAATCTTCCAGATTTCCTCTAGACATTTCAAATTTTGTCATGTACTGCTCCACCGTAATTATAAGCGTTTTATTTTCACGCAGATATCTTTAGTACTTTTTGGAACAGAAATTATTTAGTTTTATTATACTAATTAATCATATGTTCCACACTATAAAAAAAGTCCTAATTTTGAGAAAGTATAAATATTACCACATTATGAATACTAATGCACCAAATAGGCATATAAACATTTTAATTCTCTTCCTAACAAGGTTTTCAATATGAAATAATAATAATACTACTACTAATAATGATGATGATGATGATGATGACGATGATGATGGTGGTGGTGGTGGTGGTGGTGGTGGTGGTGGTGGTGGTGGTACTGGTGGTGATGGCGATGATGATTATTATTATGATAATAATGATTATGATGATGATGATGATGATGATGATGATAGGTAGATCCTGATGAAACTCATTCTAGGTAAATGCTAGCAAGACTTGTATTAAGTTTCTGCAACACTGTGGCATAGTTCTATATATATTGTGTAAATTATTTATTAAACATTTCTTTCGGTCAAAGATATTAGTAAATACCTCGTCATCTTATTGGTATAATTTCTCTCGCGCTCGTGAAATGTTGGACTGTATAAAATACTTAAATGGTATTTTAGTTTGTTCTTAACTGTCTTAAACGATAATTGGCTCAGTATAAAGTTTGATATTTTTATACCTTCATTCTCTCTCATGATCAAGCGTGCACTATGCTGTTTTAAGTCAGTGCACCATGTAGGAGTCAATTTGCGGAAAATGTGTGGATCTAGAGCGAAGTTACGGCAAAGACAATGTAAGGTAATGCACTACCTCAGAAAATACGTAAACACTGAAGTAGTCAAACAAACTGCTCAACTGCTCTTTAATTTAAAATATACAATAAACCTTTACCTACAATGACACTAAAGATACGGTGCATGGACCTAACACACAATTCCACAGTTCCTTTATAATGGTTGGCCAAACGTTTTATACAATCACCACAGAAACAAAGGTTTATGCTCACTTAAGTTACGAAAAACAGGCATAACGCCTCCTCGTTAGCACCCTATTCCATGTGATTGCTCGCTGAGCTTGTGTAAATCAGAAAACCTAAAGACGCGGAACAAGATTTCACAACACAGTTGAATCTACCCTCACAATTTACGGTTGCTAAAGCCAAACACTAATTCAATAACTGGCCACATAAATAACTTGCACGATAAGGAACTTAAACACTAAAACAATTTAAATCGACTCTCAACATTATAATTTGAATAAAATTTACATGCGGTTGGAAGGTAATGCTTCCGCAATGCGTTAACGAGGGATTCTACATCATGAGTGTGACAAATATGTGAAATACACTTATTGCCAATAAAGAAATAAGTTGAATCAAATATTTGGAATATTTGGAGCCATTTAGCTTCCTGACGAATGGATATAAATTGTTTACAATTTACTAACTGTTGCACAAGTATTGTGTAAACAGTTCTGTAATGTATTTCTGTCTCAATTTAGACACTATTTAATATTAGCGTGATGTTGCCAAATCTCTTAGAAATTAAACTTTGCATGACACTTTAATATTCAATTCCGACTAAATTCATTTAAATTAAGGTATAAATGCATTACAGTATTGTTTACACAACATTTTTACGACAGTTAGTGACAAAATAAACTATTTATATTCACTTTTTCAAGGAGCCAGATGGCTCCAAATGTTTTACACGAATTATTTCTTTTTTCGGCGGAACGGTTCTTTATTGACAATAATTGTATTGGACATATTTATACACTTATCATGTAAATTCCCTGGTTAACGCATGACAGAAGGTGTACATTCTACTCGAAATAACAAACAAAACAATCTGAATACAAGAACACTTTGGATAAACCACAAACATTGCAGCAATTTAAATGGACTATGAGGAACCTATACAGCCTCAGGCGATACTGAATAAATAAATGCAGATGTATGGAATTAAAATTACAGAACCATGCAAAGATTCATATATGTGAGGATTATCATTTCCTGGCATCACAATAACATTGCATCCTTAAAAGCCTTAAAATGCAAGATGATAAACTACAACGCGCAAAGTAAATTAACGAAATGGTCAGGCATACCTCTCAAAGTAATACTATCGGTGACTCTACCATAAAAGTGCACTTACAAGGGTTCATGTACACTAGTAGAAGAACAAGAAGCAACTCTCAAATTCAAAGTAACCACGAACTAGTAGTCCCGAATACCCGACAGTATCACAAAAGCCGCAAAAAGGGAACGTTAATACAAATACAGGAAGGCCACTTACGAACATATACTGAACTATTAGCTATTAAGAAGCCGCTAAATAGTCATAAGCTCTCTATATAAAATTGCTCTTTTAAGGCAGTATTCCCGAACTTCAAATTGTGCACTTTCGATATTAAATTTCCAAATGAAGATCGTATTTCCGTCGATGTGTGGCTGAGGAAGTAAAATGAGTGAAATGTTAAGGGTTAATCGCATCTAAAAATTTCATTGAGAGCTTAAAACCTCTCTGTGTTAACATCCAACTTCATGTTGCTGTGCATAGTCGATATTAGCTATGGCTTTAGCAGATAATATATGGCGTTGGCTAAGCATATTCAAACAGCTGCTCCAAACACGTTCACGATCCATATGCAAACATGAGACCGTTATCTCTAGTGCACCTGTCACCTGCTTACTTCATTGACTTTCGATATTGTGTGGCTAACGAACAAAAAGGCTACTGAAATATTCAATCCTCCCTCTGAAAGCCAGCATAAAGGAATCATCCCTAAAAGTAGCCTCACTAAAGAAAGCTGAAAACTGGCATCTGCTATTTTTCTAGTCACTTTCTGTTACAATCGATCAAATTAAAGATAAATGTTTCTATACACTAATTTTATGCGCACAGAGAAACATTAAGGGCCTGAGGCGACTGTCATATGTCAAGAAGCTATCATAACCGTATTGTATTTGCTAAAAACTCTGTGACGCAAGGCGCGGCGCAAAACAAAGGACTGTCGGGGCTAAGCTACATCATACCACATGCCAGGCCGCCGAGCAAACAAAGGCGTCCTAGGTCAGTCTGCCCCGCGCGATTGTTTGTATGTACGTGACTAACAATCAGAGCGGCAGAACCAAAAGGGATTTTCCCGAAGCCTTCGAGAAAGCTTTGGCTACGTCAATACCGGCGTATCTGAAGGAGTTCGTGAAAGGTTCGTGTGACGACATCCCAGGAATCTAAGGAGGCGAGGAAGCAGTTCAGTTACAGTTACAGGCATGAAAAAAATATTTTGTTCATTAACAACGCTGTCAATTGCCAGGATCATATCAGCGTCACTGGTGTGCCGGAATTTTGTCCCATAGGAGTTCCTTTACATACCAGTAAGTCTACTGACATGGAACTGTCATTTTTAAGCATACTTAAAAACTATCAGTCTGGTCGGATTTAAACCCGCGACCTTGGGATCAGTAGGCCAGCGTCTAACCAACTGAGCCACCCAAACCGACTTGCAGGCATGAGTCGGTCAGTGTCAGTGAGTGTGAGATAGCTGTGTATGTGTCGCCGCGCCATAAAGAAGATTTAACGAGCGTCGACTGAATGTATCGCCATAGTTGTATGATTGACAGAGAAACTGGTATCCTATTCGTGACGCCTGTGGTGAGCAGAGGTGGGGTACGCAGCGGTTGGGCGATAGGCCTTGGCCCGTATAGGGCTGTTGCGGCGCGGGATTAGGTTAGGTTAGACAGAGAAATTAAAAAAATACACTGAAAGGACCGTGTCAAGCTTTTTGTTCCTCCTCCAATGGCGCTACAGCCTAAAGCGGGCCTGGGCCTTCTTCATCCGAGACCTCCAATCATCTCTATCCAGAGCTATTCTGTTGCCAATTTTTGCATTTTAGGAGCCGATAAATGTCCTCTTTCACTAAATCCGTACAACTTTTCCTAGGTTTATCTAGCAGTCGCTTTCCAAACATCACTCCTGTCATCACTTTTTTAGGTATCTGTCCTTCATCCATTCTTTGTACATGCCCTGCCCACTGTAGTCTTTTTAAGTTGGCCACAGTGGACACTTCTGGTTCTTTGAAGAGGTCATATATTTCCTTGTTGTATCTTATTCTCCATATTCCATTCTTAAATGGTTGTCAATTGTAATATCACGAAAGACTGCGTTAGTGACGAGAGGAGTACTGCATTTGCGATAAAACTTTAGAGGAGAATAAAGTGATATATTATTTTGTCCCAATACGTTAAATTTACAATGAATAACAGCGAGTATTTTGGAAGTGTTACAAAATATTTAATATTAACTAATGTGTTTTTACAAGAGCAAAGCATATATCGAAAATTTAAATTTGCCTAGTATATGATTTAATGACTTTTGCAGCACATAAATGAAATATTTATATACTCGCTAAACCAACTTTAGTGAAGATTGTTGCTTGAAGAGGAAGGCTGAAATTCCTTCGTAACTGGATTTAACATCCTAAGACGTGGTTTAAAACATTCAATACCTTTGTTATTTAAACAGTAAGTTACTTGTCTGTATGCTATTAAGCCAAACGCAAGCTTGCAGACGTAGAGGTATAGATATTACGGAAATGATTAAGTCAATATTTAATGTAAAGATGTGAAATAGCCGAAGAGAAATAATTGTGTTGAGTACTGTAGTGATTTGGAACTGGCAATTTCATAAACTTTGGAACTATTCATTACATTGTTTTAATCTCGAGCCAGCTCTAAAAATTCTTGTCTAGGTTTTGGTATGCATTATTTTTTGCAGTAATCAGCCAGATTCTGACCCCGCATGCGTAGATAGTCGTTATGCTCGTCGCTTAAGAACATAAAATTGGTATGAGCATACGCACTCTATATTTTGGGTTTGGACCTTGAAATTGTTGCTTGCATCTGCAAGTTTCGTACCATTTTAAGTTACTTGGCAACATCCTCGGTTGTAGTTGAGGAAGATGCCAGCATTAGATAATAATACACATGGAAAGTTACATTTTGTGCAGTTACGGGTTTATGCACACCCTACATTCGGTGGGTTGCAAGCCATTTTATCGTCAAAATTTATATTAAAATGCCATCCCCATGTTCTGCTTCTTCAGAACACAAGCGAAATCAGAAATAAATAAGGATAACTAAAATTAGATTCTTTCCGTTCAACATGTTTACGGTTTTCAAAGGAAACATATTCCCATAAGCGGTTGTTCCATTGAAAAACGTCACCTTCCAACCCATCTACTGTTGTCATGGCAACGGTTAGACCTTGCAATTGAAGCAATGGGCTCGAGAGCGAGAAGAAATAACAGAAGACTATCTAATCACTTTCCACTAGGGGAATGGGCTGCAATGTTCAGAAAAAGGTGTTAAGGGAAGCAATAAAGGAAATAGGATACTGCTGCTGTTGCTGCTCCGGAATTAGTAGCAACAGTTACTTCGTTTTACAAGTGGTTGCTATTCTATAAGAGATTTCAATTCTAATTACAATGTCTGCAGCCACTTGCAGATATCATTACGGACCAATAAAACCAACAAAATATTTATACATTTAAAAGATACTCCCGAAGCAACATCCCATTGGGGAAACCTGAGCTAACAAAAATTGGTAAACACCAATTGCATGTGAGCTAAAACAAATCAAAGTAACCGTCCAAGTGATACTCAAACAAATAAATGTTTTAGAGGCGATTAAGTTGTTAATATTACATTTATCAAGTGTCATTATTTCTTTTTTGTGAAAGCAATCATGGTATCATCGTGAAATTTCCTATTCATATACTTCAAATGATGTGACTTTCGAAAGACACTATACTTTGTTTTTTCAAGTGCAAAATCACTATTCCTTTCTTTTCTTTCCTTTTTTGTTTTTATCTAGTAATTACGAAAAGAGAAAGGAATTTCAGGATCATCTGATAACAACCTATTGCTTAGCCTACTACATTCCCCTATTTATATATCTACACGTAAGTATGTAATAAAACAGTTCTGCTAATGTTCTTCTCGATAACATTAAGTTAGAATATTACTTTCCTTATATTTGTCCTTCAGGAGGTCATTATACCGTATATCAGTTAAAACAGGCCTGGGCAACTCGCGGGATACTTTGAGCAACCATCACTTGTTTAACTGCTGAACATACAGTTATCATTTGAAGGCTTTGAACAGACTGCTCTCAGTGAGCATTAGTTGCCCAGCTCTGAGTTTAAAAGCTGAGGGCTTAGCTATATTTAATTGTTCAAAATTCGTGAATAAATTAGTATAGACACACCTTTCATTTCATGTACTTTTAAATATGTAAGCGGGCAAAACAAAAGCAGCTCGTGGTCATATAGGGACCCCGGGTGGTAGTTTGGTAAATCCTGTTCTAAAAGGTTGAATTATGTTGTAATAGTTTGCTGTGTATCAACCGTAACGATACTGTCATACAGCCAGTGTACGAAGCACCCCTTCAGTTTGCATCGATAACATCGTTGATTGGGCCTTCTTTGTGTTCATGGATATTTTGCAGGCAGTTACATAGATAACTGATTCGAGCTGGATGAAATCAAGGGTTGGTTTCTTAAGGTGGAAAACTTTAAGAGCACTATTGTAATGTGAGGGAATGAGCCATTTTTTATGCACCTCAATGTACATCATTTGACGGATATCCTTAGGCGAGGCGATTATTTTTGTTTCCATTGAAAGAGACCATTCTGTTACCACCTAAATGCTATTTCCGCACGGTTTATGTAACTCAAGCATATTCTTAAGGGGAGATTAAATGGTAAAAGCTCTTCATAAGCATTATCATATATAATCTTTTGATATTATATCATTTAAATGTTATAATGATTTATTTTTCGTACATTTAAAGGTTCATAAATGTTACTGACTAAGTCATACTTCCACATATCAGTGAGAGACTTATTTTTTACCCTTAATCCGGGTTATTGGGAAAACTTTTTATTTTGAGCATAATGAAAGACGATTTCTCGTGAATTCCAACAAAGGGAAATGAATATGTACTTGCACTCAAAAGTGTACTTTGTAACAACTTCATTTTAAGGTAAACAGTATAATATTTTATAATGAATAAATGTATTATGGAAGAGTTTTGTTTTGAACAAGAATTATAACATTCAGGTATTTCATAAACAGAAATTCCCCATTTTATGCATTTTATAGCTGGTTATGTTATACCTTTAATTTTGTTTAAAAAAAGGATGTTTGGTTTTAAGAAAAGGATGGTTTCAGAAATGTATATGCAATTAGAATTAGTAATAACAACACGTTTTTATTATGTTTATAGAGATTAAAAGATCAATTTGCACAGTTATTATTAACAGAAATAAATGACTGACAAAATGATTTCCAAACACGTGTCATACTGAGTGTTTTAATCAACGTTAAACACATACATAAGACAAATTAATAGTACTTAACTATGGGAGGTAAAAGTATGAAACTTGCAGGTTTAATATATTGCGTGCAATGTAGGTCTAATGGCCAGAAAACAGTATATAAATACGCCGTAACGTGGTGCTCCGGTAATTTGACTTCTGTACTTCCTGTTTCCCATAAGAATCTTGTATAGGAAGACGAATCACTTTAGGAACACTTCAGTGGTTTCTAACTACACTTCTCTAAGGTAACTTACACATAACTTTGAAAAAGAACAGTGATTGGTAAATGTTTTTCATATTTATTACGTTCAATCTACAAACTTCATTTTCGTACAGCCACTATGACTTAGCATCGGTTTTGCTAGTAAGACTACGTGAAACACTATCCTTGTCCCGGTAGCCACGAGTAGGTGGAGGACTGCAGCCTTTCCCCTCTGTAGCGTGATTTGCGCACCCGTGGCGTATATTCTAAAACAATTTCAGTTCGATATTTTAAGTACTTTCTGAGATAGAGGGTCATTAAGTTAGCAAATTTAACATTGGTGAAATCGAGCTTTCAGTCCCTTTAAGTTTAACTAATTCCTTAATGTAACCTGATAAAATAAAGGGATTTATATGAATAATTTCGTATACAACTATCATCTGTGAGCTGTGTCATGTATAGAAAATGTCGCGAGTGTGTCCGCATCACAACCTTTTGTTTATTAGTATTATTTAACAGCCTTCTTTGTTTTCCTGTTTGCAAAACATTATCATGTTTAACATTTCAGCCATCCATTCAGATAATTATAATGCTAATGAAGAGGCCGTTGTTTCTGTTACATATTTATAGTATTAATGAAGTTTTCATGTGTGAACCACATTGCTTATCTCTCCGTGATTAAATCAAGGGTAAATCAGCAGTTTGCATTCATTAAACATTGTACATCCATGGTGAATGTTGAAACGCTGTGAACCTACATTAACTTAGCTCCTAATTCAAGGGAACTCCTGTAAATCAAAAATAAATCTAAATGCATGCTATGTTAGTTAAACTCTAAAATTATTATTGATAGCTTTGGATTGCTGATGTTGTGTGTTTCAATACTAGCAGGGAAAGTGTTGCATTCATTGTCCTCTCACAGTTGCAGGGACAGGATAGAAGGTAGTGTGCTATGAATGTGCTTTGAGGATAGAATTTTCTTTCCTGCCACGGAATCTTTGCAAACCTCGCGCTCCACCTTACAGGTGAGAGGCAACCCGCGGATCGGACGGATAGGTCACGTTTCCCCCACTAGAAGCTGCACTGAGATTGAAAGGCGCGGGTCCACATTTCAGCAAAGGCAAACTTTAGTTGTACTTCCTTAACAAAGTTGCTCTTTCGCACATTTGCAGCGAAAAACGAAAGAAACTACAGTCTCAACACTTTCTGTAAATCTGAGAAAATGAAAATAAAAACAAATAAATGCTTCAGGACCAATATTTAATTGTGCTTGAGGGCGCAAAGGAAATAATAGGTACGGTAGCTTTTAACTGTCAAAATTAAAAATACACTTGCTAGCTGCTCAACGAAAACAACAACAACAAATTTGGTGTGCTGCACTCACATGAATTTCTCCACTCTTATACTAACTATTCTTACAAACTCCTTCATGTAAGTGGAGATAAACATTTGCAGAAATTATCATGTTCATAATATTCTTGTAGGTGCAAGGTGAATATGGGAATACAGTAGGCTTTGTGCGATAGTCAAATCTTTTAAACCTTTGAAATTGCGTTCTCTTTGCACGGCAATAGATAAAACATTGAATAACGACGTTCCATTTGAGAAAAGTTTAAGTAGTACAAAACTCACACAAATAACAAGGAATATCTCCTAAATGGTTCACTCTACAAAGAAATTCATTTGGGCATAAATTGTGTGTTTTAACAAGATCTATATTTTTGCACAGTAAGATTTCGTCTATCTCTTATGGTTTACCGGTTATGCAAAAGTCATCAAAGTAAACAGGACTACAGAGGCTACAGGCAGCAAATTCAAAATATACATTTAATTTACAATAAAAATAATTTAAGCATATGGCATTTTAATCAAAATATTTGAGACATTTTCGTATGTATCAAAGTTTTAGAAAAGTTTTGCATGTAAAAGGTAGTTTAGGGTGAAGGAATTTTCTTCAAAATCTTCGTGCCGCATCCTAGAAGTATTAGGAACTTAAATACCAACTTTGGTGTTTCACCGAATTTTTGTATTTGAGTTACGCTGTTCGCAGAAACAACCACGCACGCACGCATGCACGCACGTAAAACACACACACACACACACACACACACACACATGCACACAGACTCATACACATACACACACACCTTTCTTTAAAACTGCTCTTTTGGATTCAGAGCACCTCCAAACACATATTTCCGGTAAAACCCATATTTTGGGTCGAATACAATACTTCCCCTACTTACTATACCCGGTAGAGAAAGTAAAAAAAATGGGATTTTATTTTATTTTGGATGTTGTAATACATTGAACTTATTCTAAATTTATGAGAAAAATGAAAATCATTCTAATCTTACATTGAATCTATAACAAACAACGACACATCGAAATGTATTAGAAACGCAATCTGTAGAGCAAGTGTCTGAATAGTGATAAGTCATGGGAGTACAACGTTCTTTCAAAAAGTAACATTTGGACAGAAGAAAAATAATAAATTGATCAAACTAGACACACAAAGAAGTATTAAGTGTTACTGTATCTACAACTTGCCTTAATCGTTCCGTATTTTAATTGGGATAGCACGAAAACAGCGCATGATTTACTTTTTCTAATGACAAAAGAGCCCAAAGAATAAATCATTTTTCTTTCAGATCGACTAAGTAGATTTGGCTCCTCAAAAGGACATCTATTCGTACAATCCATCTAGTACAGTCCCGTAGTTTCATAATCAGATAATTCAGTGACAGGTATTTGCACTTAGAAAGTAATTACATAACAAGGTAAATTATATTACTATATTATCATCATCATTATTATTATTATTATTATTATTATTATTATTATTATTATTATTATTATTATTATTATTATTATTATTATTATTATTATTATTATTATTATTATTATTATTATTATTATTATTATTATTATTATTATTATTATTATTATTATTATTATTATTATTATTATTATTATTATTATTATTATTATTATTATTATTATTATTATTATTATTATTATTATTATTATTATTATTATTATTATTAGTGGTAGTAAGTAATATATAGTTTCCTCGATAATAATCAAAAGGTGCTTTCATACATCGCTTCTTCCGGTTTAATGTTCTAATAGCACCTTAATTTAATTATAAGGAACAATTTTCACTTACGTCACTAAACGCCACAACGGAATATCATGGGAAGTTAGTCTGGGGCAACAACGCCAGTGCACCTAACAGACCGAGCCTTCCATATAATAAGTAATAATAATAGTAATAACAATAATAACAATAATAATAACAATACATGTGTAGTTATTAAACTACATAAAAACTTTAGGTATTCTCAGATTTGCTTTGAAGTGAACTCATTGGTTTTGTCCTTGTATTATGATATTTTGTATTAACTAGAGCCCGGAACCGCAAGCGGTCGCATGTGCTACGCGTTACTTTGTTAGGGAGAAGGGGTGACGTAACCGATACCGCGTAGCCGTCGTATACACCTGCAGCTGTGCGCATGCGCGAGCAGCAACGATAGAATCCATGTGCACTAAATTTCTGGCATCTCACACTATCTTCCTTGTCTTATAAGAGACTAATTAGGGAGTCTTAATATTCATGTTTATGATACTCACAGCACTGAATACTTTAAGTCTTTGATTTTAATAGATGCAATGTATAAAATACTTTCATAGTTTTCTTATTAATTTTAATTTTGTCTAATTAATAGCATTAAATTGTCTGTGATTGTAGCTATGTTATACATTGATATGGTTATATCTCTGTTTTTCATCACATATATCGTGTTATTTTGCAAATTCACATGCTCAGAATACTAATTAAAAATTTAAATATTATGATCGGTGTCCATATGCAAACATCTCTAAGCATTACTCGTACATTTTGACTCATAAAATACGTTGTAAAATGGAGATCATAGCATAAATAGTATTAACAATGATAACCATGACTACTTCCAACATCCAATCTGTGCCTGTAATAAAAAAGAAAAATAAGTTCTTACTATTTTGAGACTACAGGACGTCAATAGTCCCCGAAGTAGCATATAGTGCAAAGTTGGCTGTAGGTAAATATTTACACGTAGGAAACTAAAATCGCTATTATAATCCGTGAACTATTAACTGCATATGCCTTAACAAAGTGTGTATCGAAAGCCATGTTCAAAAATCAATATCGAAAAAAGTGGAACCTGCTAATCATTGTTAGCAACTTATTTTTTTACAGAAAGGGATAGCTGGAATGGAAAGAATATCCCAAGTTTTAACAAAATGTAGAATGTGTGAGAACTTTCGTACAGAAAGTTAAAGAAACTATGATATATTTCCACTCCACCTCCAATTACTTATCACCATTTTTATGATACACTAAAGTACTCCTTAGAGGTGTCCTGTAAGAAAACTTGAAGAGAGAATCAAATAAATCTCCGAGTGAGACAGCTACAACCAACAAGATGCTCACACAAACCCAGCAGTAATCCATTATTCCTCCTTGTCAACTCAACAATGATTGATGACGACAGACTAACATCTCGATTAGTAGCATCACGTGGCGTCAAACTTTAAACGTTGTTGACTTGCTCTTCCGATAGCCTGACTCGCCAATATACCACTACTTACTTTTTTGATTAATTGTAGTTACTTTGAGGGAGTAATTAACAACGTTTAGAATACCAACAAAAAGACTAATGATGTGGAATACCCGGAAGCAAATTATTCACACACTGCCATGACTAGGTTTCTAAAGAAAATTAATTTACATTTCTGATTGTTAGATTAGCGTTAAAGCGTATACTTTGCATTAGAATAATTCTGAATTATCACTATCATTAGCACTATCGTCATTATTATGAAGTAGGAAAATTTATCGGTTTGAGAGTTAAGCAGAAGGACTATTACTCGTAAGACTAGAGCTTGGAGCAGTTTATCAGGAAAAATCTGAAACTTTAAGAACTGAGACGCCAATAGAATATTCAGTTCGTCTTTATGGGTGCGTGGAGTTCACTCTGAATGTTTGGAGAGTGAACGACAGTCTAATGTGCTATATTCACATGTAACTAGACTTTCTCGGCCTACTGTTCTTCCATCTGTTTGATGTTAGTCGAGATACACATTTGGAGAAATGGTTTTATTGCATGTTTCGTCAAACATACAGGATAAATACAACAGACTTAAGTCATACTCAAATCTATCAAAGCGGTCACCGTATTATAGCTTTGTGATTACGTTCTCTTTTTATGATCACAAGAAAAACAAATCTGATGTTTTGCACTCACATGACTCACTCGTGTACTAACCGTTCTAACAAACTCTTATTCCTCTATCTCCATGTTAGTTAAGATAAACATTCGTACAAATTATTTTATTATCTCCCTGTAGGTGCAAGGGGAATATTAGAATACAGTAGGCTTTGTGCGTCAAATCTTTTTAAGCTTTGAGATTCCGTTCTCTTTGCACGATTAACTTATAAAAAAATGAACAACGTTGTTGCATTTCACTAAAGTTCTAAGTTTTCCGAAACTCACACACACAACAGGGAATATCTGTGAAATGACTCACCCTACAAGAAAATTTATGGAGACATAAATTGTGTATTTTAGCAAGACCTACATTTTTTGTATGCTATGATTTGGTCTATCTCTAACGGTTTACCAGTTATGCAAAAGTCGTCCAGAGTAAATACGACTACAGGGGCTATAGCCAAAAAATTCAAGATATACATTTCATTTGTCATAAAAATATCTCAAACATATGACATTTTAATCAAAATCGTTAGAGCCATTTTCAAGAAAATCAAAATTTTCGAAAAAGTTTCCATGTAAAGGGTAGTTTAGGGTGGGGTTATTTTCTTTAAAATCTTCGTGCCGCGTCCTTCAAAGACATAAAACTTAAATACCAACTTTGGTTTTTAACCGACTTTTCGTTTTTGAGTTATGCTGTCCACAGACTGACAGACACACAGACTGACACACTGACACACACACGTACCTTTTTTCTAAAAATGCTTTTTTGGGATTCAGGGGGTCTCAAAACATATATTTCCGGTGAAATCTTGACATCGAATTTACTTAGCAGTGGAGAAAGTAATTAATATCGACTTATCAGTTGAACAAACGCTTCCTAAATATTTGACAATAATAATTGTAACCAATAGAAAAGAATATCTCGGATCATTAATGTCACGAAAATGTTGACAAACTGTGTGTTTCAACAATATCTCCATTTTTTGTTCAGTACGGTTTAAGGTTACACAAACTAGGCTATTCGCATAATCTTTAACCCATGCGCTTTCATTATCATGCAATAACTTAAAAATATGGTATTTTGATAAAAATTAAAGTGGTTTCTTCCGTGTAAAGAATAGTTTGGAGTGGGGGATTCTCTTGAAAACTTACTGTCGCATCACTGGAGTATGCGAAACTAGATACCAACTTTGGTATTTCTCCTAAGTTTCATTTTTGGGTTACGCTGCCCATACTCACACTGCTATATTATATTTGAAATGGACAAATGTAGGAATAGCAGGTCAACTAGTGAAGAACGCAGCAAATGTTAATGATCCAGAGCTGTGCTACAATAAAATAAAGCACTGTGAACTATACGATCAAATCAGAAATTTAGCTACGACAAATCACAAGGAGAATATATGGAATTAACTTCAACACCAAACTAACGAAGCCCTATTTCCATACAGTACGTAAAAGAATAAAATCAAAACTAGCATTAAACCCAGCATAATAATTTTATCTGGTCTTGGAAGAATAACTGCATGCTTCCATAGATTGAAAATAATTTACGACCCCATATGCAAATGCAAACAGAACCACCAGGACTATAGAACATCTATAATATGAATTCACTCTCTTAGATAACGAAACAAATACAATTAAACAGAAAACTAGCAAAGAAAGTGGAAAGTGGCAACCCTAATCACATTTGTGAAAAGATTATTTTTTAAAAGTTACAAACTATTTACACTAATATTGAAAGTAACTTATCTAATAATTTGTAAATAATTAAAATACCCGTGTAAAGAAGCTAACCCTAAGATGTATTGTCAATATATACTGGAACTTGCTGCAATATATACTGAAACACTCGTCGCACCATCTCAAACTAAAATTATATATTATATTACATTATATTATCATTATATATATATTAAAGTTATGAAGATTTCCAAAATACTGTTCATTACATTCTGTAAAGTATCTGCTGAAACCATTTGTAAATCCTAAATGCCAAATTTCTTAAGATACAGTGCACATACTTTTACGGTATGGTGCAGATGTTTAATGTAAGGAGGCTGGGAAAAACATTGACTCCTGTCTCCTGCAGAAATTCAGTTGTTTTCACTGCCGTGTGGGCAGAAGCAGTATCGTAGTGACACTGAGATATTCTGTAAGGTACGTACTATCCAGTTCCTCAGTGGAAATGTCACAATATAATCGCTAGCTCAGAAGAAGGAACAGATCATCTTGCCAAACATTTCGCCCGCCTCACATTTTTGGAGGGATAATCTTCCGGAAAGACTCTGCTTTCATTATATTTTCATCCGTTATTCCTGTAGTGGATAGTCCTGGACGGTTTCATCTTCAATGGATTCTACAAGCTATTGGTACATGGTGGACTGTGACGAAAGTTACTTATACTAATTAGTGAAAAAATTAGAAGCAAGAGCATAATAGAAGAATGGAGAAATATTAAGATAAATATACAAGCAGTTACCAAGACATAAGAAAGAAAAGAAAAATGAGAAGGAAATGATTATAAATGACATACACAAATTGATAAAGGTTTCAAATAAAATACAAAATATACTCAGTTTCTACAGGAGGACGGAAGGAGCTGACTAGGAGTATACACAAAAAATAAATTATGCTAAGTAGTCGACAATAAACGACGAGAAGTCAGTATTAAAACACGCATACTCGTAGAAAATACGGACATCGAAAAGGCTTTTGATTTTGTATACAGAAATAACGTATGGAATACAAAGAATAATACATGATATCATATTTAATTGAGGTAATTAACAATGTCTGTAGTTTAGTTTTTTCTGCTTTGCTTCATTGAAGGTTACCGGAGCTCTAAACAAGCATGAATACAGATTATTCACAATTCACAGCCCCACTCAACATCCCAGTACCGTAACGTTGTACTCCCTGCCCGTTATTAATCATATTCCAGAATGAGGACGAGGGTGTAATTGTCACTGAAGCAAGTACTTTTACGTATGAATGACCACTTTCACTCGTTCTAATGAAAGGACCAACAAGAAAAGACTGCTGTTCTCACTATTTATTGTCAGTGACAATAGTGAAGCAGTTGCAGTTCTATTTTTAGCGCACCTTCGTAGAACTGAACCGATTCATTCTCACGAATGACGTCATTGACTACCTAAGTGGTAGACGGTGCACTGCACTTATAAGATTCTGTGTAAGTCTGGTAAGTACATCAGGTGTGAATATACGTAAATTTGTTTCTACGTTGGTGATGCTACCTACGTAATTTTCGTTTTGAGTATATTTATGATGCCTAAGTTAAACCCATCTAAACCTGTTCATCTTAAACTGTTTGTGAATTTTGTGAGGGCACTTTTTCTATTGATGGTTAAATTCCTTTCTGCAAAATGTGAGGTGAAGGTGTAAGCAGAAATCGTGATAAGAACAAAAAATTCCCACTGTTGCTCACACAAAAAGCATCAACAAGTGACGAGGAAGACAAATCCTGGGCTTTTTTAATATTCTTGTGGAAAGGTCTTCTTTTCACAAACATTCCTGTGTGGAACCAGTAATGTGGAGGGCCGTTACATTGTTAATGTAGAGATTGTTAAACTTGGCAATGTATTCCTACTCGTCACAGAAGACTTGGAATCTGTTAACCACTCGATGGTATGTCGCCTCTTGGACAAATCAATGACACTTCTGAGTGCTGAGGGCGTAAGACACAACGATGTTTTGCTCTTAGTGACTGAAGCAGTGTCTCACATAGCAAAAGCTGTCAATACAATCAAACCATTTTATACAAGAATGATGCGCATGACATGTTTAGCTCACGCTTTTTATAGAGTGGCCGAAGAAGTCTGAGCAAATTTACTTAAAGTTGTCAAGCTGGTGTCGCACACCAAGAAGACATTTGTTCAAATCGCAGCTCGTGACACTCCGTTCCACCGCAGACCATCAATACCCGTGGAGCATATGCGAATGTGCTATTGTGACCATCTCCATTAGACAAGCACACTGTCGAAGCACAGGAAGCCAAGGCTGTTCAAACTGCCCAAGAACTGTTTTCAAAGAGTGGAATGGTGGGGAAATTAAGACATATCAAGACAAATTTTGGCTCCACGTCTAAAACTAGACATGTCTGTTTCCCGCACATGAAAGATATTTCTAGTTCATTGCCTTGATACTGTAATTATTGACGGGAAGATATAAATAATTAAAGAAATGACGTCAGGTAGGAAAATCATTGCAAGTATTAACTTCCATAGTGTGACATTGGTCGTGCAACAATATACGGACGAGAGGGGGACCAGGTGGCCTGAGCGGTTGTGTGTGTGGGTGGCCGTGGTGGCGCGATAACAACAAAATGGGCCAAGAAGCTTCTCGTTGATTCTCGCTGAGTCATCAGTACACGTGTGCGTGGGATGCTCTTGAAAGGTCACGTGACATCGGCTCTAGTATAAATAGAACCATAGCGCGAGCAGTCAGTCAGTAGTAGTTTAGTTTTGAGTTACTTTGAGCTGAGCTGTGTAAGTTGTCGTGTACTGTTAGTTTTTAGCTATGAAAGTGAGTCGGCCAGCCTGTCAGTGAGTACGTATGTGTCGTTGAGTGATTGTATCGTAATAGTCAAGATATAAGGGACAAAGAAACTGGAGAAAGATATTAAAAGACTGAGAAAGATTATCAAAAGAAAACAATTAAAAACATCTGTCCGGAACAAGAGTTGAGGAAAGTCATCAGTAGCAACAAGGTAGCAAAAGAATTATCTCAAAGGTTCCGGGAATGCAATCACGGTGGTTCAGTACCTTTGAAAAGTCACGTAGACAGAAATTCTTAGGATTAGAAGGAAGTGAACGTTCTTAGAATCTATCTAGGAGTAGTGTAGAAGTTGTGTTCATGAAACATCCCCCCTTCCATGCACAACCGCCTATTCGGGCGAAGCCCTACTGCTCAACCGCTACATCCCCCATCTCTGCCCACCGTAGGCGTTATGAGTGGGCTGCAGTAATGGAGGTGGGACGTCCCTCCCGGCCGATTATGTGGTCGCTACTTTTCAATTAAGTAGCTCCTCAATTGCCCCCGGGACCTAACGAGACTGAGTGCACCCCGTGATAGACCTCCCAGTGGGGGGAAAATCCCCACGTCGGTACCGGGGATCGAATCCGAATCCTCTGTTGTTCATGAAAACTTCGTGGTAATTTGTAGTAGATTAATGCGTAGACGAACGTTCTTAGCGGTAATGAAATGCAAGCAGCGCTTGGGTTGAGTGACTGAGTGAGTGACTGAGTGAGTGTGAGTGAGTGTGAGTGAGTGACTGACTGAGTGACTGAGTGAGTGACTGAGTGACTGAGTGACTGACTGACTGACTGACTGACTGACTGACTGACTGACTGACTGACTGGCTGGCTGACTGGCTGACTGACTGACTGACTGAACGAATGACTGACTGACTGACTGACTGACTGAATGACTGACTGACTGACTGAATGAATGGCTGAACGACTGAGTGACTGAATGAATGAACGACTGAGTGACTGGCTGATTGACTGACTGACTTAGTGACTGGCTGATTGACTGACTGAGTGAGTGAGTGACTGAGTGAGTGTGAGTGAGTGAATGAGTGACTGAATGACTGACTGACTGACTGAATGAGTGACTGACTGAGTGGGTGAGTGACTGAGTGTGTGAGTGAGTGACTGACTGACTGACTGACTGACTGACTGACTGACTGACTGACTGACTGACTGACTGACTGACTGACTGACTGACTGACTGACTGACTGACTGACTGACTGACTGACTGACTGACTGACTGACTGACTGACTGACTGACTGACTGACTGACCGACCGACGGACCGACCGACCAACCGACCGATCGACTGACTGACTGACTTACTTACTGAGTGACTGGCTGATTGACTGACTGACTTATTGACTGGCTGATTGGCTGACTGACTGACTGAGTGGGTGAGTGACTGAGTGAGTGTGAGTGAGTGACTAAGTGACTGAATGACTGACTGACTGACTGACTGACTGACACTGAATGACTGAATGAGTGACTGACTGACTGAGTGGGTGAGTAACTGAGTGAGTGACTGAGTGAGTTGGGCTTTAGAGCCCGTTGACAACTAGGTCATTTGGACCCGAAGTCAAAGGATAAACAACAGGGAAACTTACAAACTGCTCAGGCTCACGGTTAAAAAGTTAAAAAATGAAAGATAAAGCATATAGAAGGTAAAACAGTTAAAACGTAAAAACTGAATGTTTAAAACAGAGTTAAAGTGCTAAGTAGAATTTTAAAAAGGGACATAATCATCGGTACCCGAAATGTTTAAAAACCTTCTAATACAAGTTAAACTTGCGGAGCAAACCTAATATTGGCGACGGGCCGCAGTGCCTTATCCAGCTTAGGTTGATAAAGCCCGTGAATTCTGAAATTAGATTATAATTCTACTGACTGACTTTGGTATCGTCCGTTCCATTAGTGTGGAATGTTCACGTGTGATCGATTAACTGCAGAATTAGCGCTCAATGATGCGCTTGGTTTAGAAACAAATAGCGAATGACTAAAGTCTCTGCAACTTACTGCACCTGACGCTTCCCACCGTAATTATAGATAAAATGATTTAATTCGTTAAAATCAATGGCTGGCAATTCTATTCAAAAATAACCTTTTAGCCAATATTAAACTATCAGCTAACTAAGCTGGTGTTTTCCTTTCACACTACACATACGCAAACTTGGGACACAACGGCTCATACCTACACCACTGCAGCAGCTGTCCGCGGATGTAGCAAAGAAGAACGGCACCAAAACTGTCGCACAATCGCGAATCAGCTTCAGCATCGTATTCATTTCAAAAGTAAGGTTCCTGTCTTCATCCAAACTCCTCTTGCTTATTATAAATATCTGCATGCGCAGTTTTTTCCATTCTTCTCTTGCGTTTGTGTTTAAGAAAATCGTCTTATTTTCTCATTCACCCCAGATTTGCTATTAATGTCTTCTACACTATTTCTCACCGATGTCCAAATCCATTTCTATTTAATCTCCATTTATCCATATACCTCCCTCCACTATTTTCATCAAGGGGCTCTAATGACCTAGCTGTCGACGGGCCCTTAAACCCTAATCACTCACTCACTCACTCTATTTTCATCAAGGTTTTCCCTAGCACAGCACTTTTCGTTAATTAGCTTCTGTTGTTTCATATTTTATTTTTCTCGTATTTCTCGAATCGCCCCCACTTTTACGTTCTCTACTACGTATAGTAAATAGAAGAATTGTATTCCACCCAAAAAATAAATGTCGAGATTTCACCGAAAATGTGTATATTTTGAGGCCCCCTGAATAAAAAAAATCATTTTTAGAAAAAGATCCGTGTGTGTGTGTATGTATGTTTGTGTGTGAGTGTGTGTGTGTGTGTGTGTGTGTGTGTGTGTGTGTGTGTGTATGTGTGTGTGTCAGTCTGTGGACAGCATAACTCAAAAACGAAAAGTCGGTTAAAAACCAAAGTTGGTATTTAAGTTTAACATATCTTACGGATGCGACACGAAGACTTTGAAGAACATTCCTTTGGCCTAAACTACCCTTTACATGGAAGGATTTTCGAAAATTATGATTTTCTCGAAAGTGGCTCTTAACGATTTTGGTTAAAATGACATATGTTTGAGATATATTTGGGGCAAATGAAATATATATTTTGAATTTTCTGGCTATAGCTTATGTAGCCCTCTTTACTCTGGATGAATTTTGTGTAGCTAGTAAACCGTAAGAGATAGACGAAATCTTACTATACAAAAATTGTACATCTTGCTAAAACACAAAATTTATGTTCAAATAATATTTTTATAGAGCGAACCATTTCTGAGATATTCCTGTTATTTGTGTGAGTTTTGGAATCTTTCGTCAAATGGTACATAGTTATTCATTTTTTATGTTAGCCGTGCAAAGAAAGCGGAATCTCTAAGCTTTAAAAGGTTTGAATATCGCTCAGAGCCTACTGTATTCCCATATTCCCCTTGTACCTACAAGGAAATTTGCAATAAAATAATGTCTGCAAATGTCCGACATTTAAACCTAACAAGAGGAAGATATAGGAATAAGAGTGAGTGCAGCACATCAATTTTTTTAAGTTGTACTGTTCAGAGACACAAAGCCTCACATATATCCACATACACGCACACACACACGCACACTACTTGTTTTTAAATATTGGTAGGCATCTATCTTTCTACAGTGATGTGACATTAGAAAGGTCGAACTTTAGGGAGAAAAATCTTTAATAGTGCAGTTTTATAATGTGGGGCTGGTACTGCAGAAATATGCAAAAATATAAATCCAAATTATCGAGAAAATGGCGGAATTAACTTTCGAGAATGACTCATCATTGCGAAATTTCCGAATAAAAATTCTACACCTTTAATGCCACTCCCGGGTCGAAAAGTGGTGCAGTGGTAGCAGGAGTTACAGTGCGGTTAAGTTAAAAAGAGATAATGGAGCTTTTGAAAACGGAATGCGGAAGGGGAGAACGTTACAAGCTCAAAGAGAAAGCTATTAGTGAAATTATCAGATTGCTAAGCTTGTGAAGGGAATGAGGATGCAGATTGCTCTCAGGAAGCCATCATGTTATCGCATTACATCAGAAAGTGAAAGTGATGGGCAGTGTTATCATAAGGGTCAAAGAGAGAGTGTGTATGGAATATTAGAACATCACACAGCAAGTTGCATATTGGTCATTCCGTACTAACACATTTAACATCTTTTCGAGAGCAGTTTAACTAGAAGCTTCCTGATTTGAATACGAAAAATCTTATGTTACATTCACATGACGCTCTCTCTACAAGCCTTTATTAATTTTGCTTCCTACTTAACGGAAAATCTCGTATTCTACCCAAAATATCCAATGTTAAGCTACTGAATCCAACAAACGCATTTTTGGAAAACATTCCAAATGCAAGTGTTTGTGAATAATGTAAATAATAAGATATGTTTGACAGATTACTTCAGTATTTTCCCACAAACTGATATAAGAAATTTAAAGAAAATCTCTTTACTTCAGGTGTTTTAACGTTAAAACTTTCTTCATCCTTTATTATATAAAAATTGCCCTAATTATTGTGACGCCAGCCCATGGCAGTTGTAGCGCAACAAGGACCTGTCGGGGTCAGGCTGCCCCACCCCACTGGCATGGCACGCAACAGAGGCATTCAAGGTCAAGCTTCCCCAAATCACTCACCGAGCAAACACGTGACTAAAATGAGTCAAGCGGCAACAAAAAGTGTTTTCCAGACCATTCGAGGAGTGTCCAGCAGCCAGCTTTTTTGTAGGCGTTCTAGAAAGATCTGGCTACGTCATCGCTGGTATAAAACCTTGCGGAGTGCGTGAAGGCAGGCAGTTTTTGAGTCAGCCAGTGTGTCAGCAAGTGCGAGACAGCTTGAAAGATACGTTGCGTTGAAGTGAAGACGTTCTAACGAGTGTTGAGCGATTGTATCGTTGGAGTTAGTGTATGAGAGACAGTGAAAGTGATGATAGTAAAAGGAGTGAACCAAGGCTACGAGAAGAAAACAGTTACGAGTTGTAATATCACGAAGTACCGTGTACTCTGCTAAAGCCAGTGGAAGAGAACTGTGTACCCGTGCAAACACTTTGGAAGAAAAATAAAGTGACGGAAAAGTAACTGGACTGGACCTTTGTAATTCTGTCACACTATTTTGTTTAAATACCATATATTTAATATATTTACGTAACAAATATAAAGATTAAGGGACGCATATGTTCTGCACAAAACGTTAGATCTCTTCAAAGCACTTAATTTATTTTAAATAACCTTTTGTGGCATAAGACATTTCCTAGATATCAGAACCTGCGAATCTTTCAATACGTTCTTCATTTTTAAAGAGCTGTCGCTACTGCGCTGCTTCTTGCGATATCGTTGAAACAGTATGGAATGTCAAATCCAGCACATAGGCAGTTGCTTTTAAACATTCAACTGTTGATTCGTTTTCTCTAACCCCATTGCATCTTCAACGAAATATACCTATAAGGAAAATATTTGTGCATTGACGTAAAGTAAACAGAAAGATAAGTTTTCGCGGTGTGCTATAACAACTAAAAATAAATAAAAATAAATTACAATGAATTGAAACATTCGAACGGAATTACGAATGTTAATGCTACAAACCTTTTTAATGTTATAAGTTTTCGTCTGTGTTTTCATTTGCCAGTTGCACAGAATTATTAAAAATACCTTTATACTAAGAGGACATCATAGGAAATTGGCAGCAAATTCCAGATATTAGGTATGTAAGTTTATTCAAATATATTGTAAAACAGCTAAGACCATTTGTTAGAAAATAACAAATAAACATTTATTTTTCCTTATAAAGGACACTTAATCTCTGGGTTTGACTTCAAAATCTTCGTGTCACAACCTTATAGGAAGATATACTTGAGTACTAGGTTTGATATTTTTACGTATTTTCGTTTTTGAATTTCCCTGTTCTCTATCACTCTCCCCCTCTGTCTGTCTGTCTCTCTCCCTCTCTCTCTCTCTCTCTCTCTCTCTCTCTCTCTCTCTCACACACACACACACACAACCCTCCCCCCAGCTCACACTTCCCATGTACCTCTTTCTAATTTTTTTTAAGGAACCTCAAAACCGGGATATACGGCAAATATTGGTGTTAAAATTGTGGGTAGAATAAAATATCAGAATAGCTATTTAATGAAGTATTCAATTCATTTTGTTGCTCTCATTGCAGTTGAATAAATTTACTAGTGTACTATTTTTGAAAATTTTCCTACATAACTGATTTTTAACAAACGCGTTACTGCTCCATTAGGTATACCTTAGTCTCCCGAAGTTCAAGACACCATAAGCATGTTCCGTCACTTTTAATATATTTAAGGAATTCCTCACTGTATTGACATCCTACGAAGCTGCTTGCATAACTCTACTCTGTTTAACTTTCTCTATTACGTATAGTAAAGTAGAGGAAGATTTGTATACCAAAAAAAAATTCGATGTCAAGATTTCACCAGAAATATATGTTTTGAGGCTCCCTGAATCCAAAAAAGCATCTTTAGAAAAGGGTCCCTCTGTGTGTGCGTGCGTGTGTGCGTGCGTGTGTGTGCGTGTGTGTGTGTGTGTGTGTGTGTGTGTGTGTGTGTGTGTGTGTGTGTGTGTGTGTGTCTGTGGACAGCATAACTCAAAAACGAACAGTCGGTGAAACACCAAAATTGGTATTTAAGTTTAAGGCCTTTCAAGGATGCGACATGAAGGTTTTGAAGAAAATTCCTCCACCCCAAACTACCCTTTACATGTAAAACATTCGAAAATTTAGGTTTTCTTGGGAATGACTCCAACGATTTTGGTTAAAATGCAATATGTTTGAGATATTTTTATGCAAATGTAATGTATATCTTGAATTTTCTGGCTATGGCCCATGAATACTCTGGATGACTTTTGCATAACTGGTAAACCGTAAGAGATAGACCAAAAGATGTAGATGTTGCTAAAACACAATTTATGTCCCAATAAAATTTTTGTAAAGTGAATCATTTCGGATATATCCCTTGTTATATGTGTAAGTTTTGCAGAACTTGCACTTCTGTCAAATGGAACATCGCTATTCATTTTTTACATGTTAACCGTGCAAAGAGAACGGAATTTGAAACCTTTAAAAGAGTTGACTGTCACTCAAAGCCTACTGTATTTCCATGTTCTCCTTGTACCTACAAGGAAATAAGGAATAAGATCATTTCTACAAACCTTTATTTCAACGAACACGAAGAAGATAGAGGAATAAGAGATTGCAAAAATAGTTATTACAAGAGTAGAGGAAGTCATGTAAGTGCAACATATTAGTTTTTTTGCTGTGTTTAACGTTCGCTTTCACTACATGCGCCACCGCAGGCAGTGACAGTGATGCACATGGAATGAACATGGAACACCTGTGGAATAAGATGGTGAGGAACCCGGAGGAAACGCGTCCCCAACGCCGCATCGTCCACCACAAATTCCACATGCGGCCGACTGGGATCGAACCCTGGCCACTTTGGTGAGAGACGAATGGTCTAACCACTCGACCATGGGGTGGTCAAACTCTGCGCTGCGTAGGATTTAGGTAGCTTTAGTTAAATATAATACCTATGTCATACATGTCATACATACATACCAATACATATATACATAACCTGGGTGTCCTAAAAAAACACCGACAACGCTTAGTATGTTGTGCGGGACGGCGAACTGATCAGTTTTCAAATAGGAATCCCTGTCCGCAAGTGCACGGTTTGGACGCTGTAGCGCATCAAAGTGTGAGATGGATATACGTTCACATTTCGTCAATAAACCCAACATCGAGCTGTCTACTTTAGAAACAGGCATCGAACTGTGTACCTCTTACATAATTGCAAAGCCTATATCAGCGGTGGTGAGCCTCATGCACATGACCCAATATGTGCTGTTTTTTTCAGAAGATTTTAAATAGCTCCGTGGATTTGAGTCCTCCACTGGCGTTACTGGAGTGCCATAAACCATACTCTTCATAGAACTCCATAGAAAACGGTCGAGAGGTGTCAGACCTGGCGACCGTGCTGGACATGGAGCTGGTCCATCTCTACTAATCGATCGATTTAAATACGTGACGTTGAGGTGATTCCGCACATTTATATTAGTGTCCTGCAGCTCAAGTCAGCCATTTCAGCAGCTGCGTACCACTACATGTCGCACTGCTATTAACAACGTTACTGGAAACTAATGAAAACTGGAAACTATACAAGTAACGCAGTAGGATGGGCACCAAGGACTCTATGGAGCAATTAAGCGCATGTGCAGGAATGTTTTCATGCTCAAGTCGTTCATCCCAGGACACAGATGGCTAAACGGTTGCATACCTTCCGTATTAAGGTACCAAAACGAATGTTAACAAATTGTCACAACCGTTCGTTCTAAAACTTCCGTTTGCAATCCTGCACAACATACTAAGCGCTATCACTGTTTTTTATTGGGACACCCAATATATATATATATATATATATATATATAGAGAGAGAGAGAGAGAGAGAGAGAGAGAGAGCGGAACTGTGGTTTTAGTACCTCGCGTGAATCACTAATAGTAGTGAAAATACTAAAGACAAGGCTCAATAAACCCTTGAATTAAACCTCAAAATGCTTACATTCCAAGTGCAATATCTTGGATGCATATCCATTGAAATTATCAAGTAGAAAACGTAAGTATATTTGATATAAATTCATGGAAATGTAATAACATAATAACTAACAACATTTTATGAGGACTCAGATGTATTACGCTATATCTGTTGAATCATAATTGCAAGTGTGATCCAAGGTTTTATAAGTTTACAATTAAATTCTCAAACATGCAATCCGCAAGTCTTTTTAGGTTATAAATTCAATACAAATAGTACTGGACTGGAAATGAAAATTTTCAAGCTAATATAAAAGTGCATTCTTTCGTTACTATAGCTAAGCCTTGTTATATCCAACCTTTCTTGTGCACCGAATTTTGCCCTTTAATATTTATCTCAATTGTAGGTTTTTGGCTATACGTTTTGTGATTAATAGTCACATTTTTCTGGTTCCCTGGTTTATTAATTTACTTATTCATTTATTTATGCATGTTAAGATATACTGCGCTACTTTCTGTGCACTGTACCCCTGGTGTCTGAGTACAAAACAGTAGTATGTTGAGTGAGGCGTCGATACTGGAAGGCAGTATTGCTGTTTGCGGGTTAATAATCTGTGTGGCAAGGTCTAATGATAAGACTGATGATTACGGTAACGAAGTAGGCCTAAATAATCTAAGTGCCCACTGTCCATGGTGACTTCTATCATAGCAAACCTAAATAACGAGAGCGTTTCTGTGATAGCAAATACAATACTAGTGTAAACAGGATAGGCGAAGTTCAGATGAAGGACTTAGCACGTCGAACATTGAAATCTTTTGTGCTTATGTCTCTGATGGGGCGCTCCCCTGAAGGAGGGGTGAGGTGAGAGGATACGAAGTGTGGTCGGACAGCAGAGGGCAGGGTCCGTAACGGCTACGGATTTGAATTCCCCGTAGCGGCTCGTACACCGACTACCCCCCTACAGGCTCACAGATCCCCAGGGGTTGCCGGGACTCTGAGTACCCCCCACCTGAATCCGAAGGACGAGGGTTTACAGTGAGCACGCACCTGCCATGCAGTACGAAACTCCCGCCGACATTTAGAAATCTGAAACAACCAAAAAGACGAAAGGAGATGTGAAAGGAGACGTGAGGTGAAAAGGAGGGATAAGAAATTTGGGGGATTTAATTATCCTTCCCAGCATTCGCCTAGCATCCCGGAAAAACGACTAAAAACCTATAGATCAAGATGAGTGACCACGGGAATCGAACCCACGACTTCCCGAATTCGAGCCTCACGCGTTAATGCGGAGCCAATCTCGCTCGGTATACTAGTGCACGACAGTGGAAAAATCAAAGCAGAAAAAATAGTTCCCAAACCAGTGTAAAACACCGGTATTCCGAATTTCTGGTTTTAGTTTGAGCTATGAACAACAATACTGCTGTGCGTGGAAATGCTCTAAATAGTCTAAATATGTTTATTGAACAATAAACAATTAAAAGTAACAAACTAAAGAAAACTATGTCATTCCCAAAATAAAATTAACTTTTACGTTTTCTCGTTGATAGGTCATTTTAGCCATCTCCCTTTGAAAACGTGTAAATGATGTACATTTACCTATACCAGGTGAGTCAGCCGCGCTTTATTTCTGGAAGGTAGGCCACCCATCTAATGGCATGCACGCCTTAGTCCAGTTTTGCGCTTACTAAATGTATTGCTTGACGTTCTTAAAGAGAGGAATGCGCAAAATTGAGAGCAACAGTGGTTTAAGGGACAGAACGTACTCCTCGCTAAAGTACACCTCAAAAACATACGACTCGTTTACTGAGAGCGAATTCCGGTTTCCGGCCGATTTTACAAACTTTTTATTAGAGTATACATAGCAACGTAATTCAGTAAACGCCTCGGAAAAATGGACCTGTCATATGAGTACACTAACAACGTCAGCTAAAAAGAAAATGGTGGATTCTTGTACTTAGAGCAGGGATTCGCTGCGAAAAATTAGGCAAAAATTAAGGACACGCCTCATTCACCATGGACCCGTATAGTCAAAACTGACATATTATTAAACAACAGTTTATTTATACTTTTGCGTGAACTACGCCTCGTGCATCTCAATTAATATGCATAACAGTTTTGACATTTAAGTAATAATATTGAAACGCCCAGTAAATGATTAAAACTGTCTTAAAAGACTAAATCAAGCACGCAAACTTGCGAGGTGGCAATGGCATAGCGCCAGGCATACAAGTCCTACTACTGCACGTGGTACGTGCTTCCAGTCAAGGCTTGAAATAGCTGAATGGGACTGTGACGTGTACCCTTCGCTAACCCCCCATGACACAGGTTCGAGTCTCAGCATTGTAAATATTTTTTTTTTCTTATGTTCATCAAAACTTGGATACCGAATTCACAATAATCTACTTATAAACTCCCTGAAGGTTTAGGACACTATAATTTAAATCGTTTTTTGGTTGTCTGTATTTTGTAATTGACCAGTTCTGGCCCATTGGATTGGCATGATGTAGTGTGTTGCAAATGCCGACCCCTGCGTTCTCCACACGTATGGTGTCGCACAATATTTTGTGCCAGTCTTTCATTATGTATTCGACAGACGAGTACGTAGATATGCTTTTGATCTACGGAGAAGCAAGAACAAATACACCAGCGGCTCAGCATCTATATTGGGAGAGATATCCGAACAGACGACAACCAACAGCAAACACCTTTCGGAATGTTGAAAGGCGTCTGCGTGTAACAGCGTCACTTGCAAGAATGCCTCCTCATAGACACGCACCAGCAACATCGGGTGTTAATGCAGAAGCTATTTTGAACGCCACGCAGAACAATGCGCATACTAGTACACGGTCAGTTGCTCAGGAGGTGAATATCAGCCAATCTTCTGTAGTGCGAATATTGAACACTAATAAGTTCCATCCTTATCGTTTGCACCTATACCAAGCACTTCAGGGAGAGATTTCGAAGCCCGAGTAACTTTTTGTGAATGGTTGCTGGAGCGAGTAGCAAGTGATGTGGGATTCGCATCCAGGATATTGTTTTCTGACGAATCAAGATTCCACAACAATGGAACTGAAAATCGTCACAATATACGCTATAGGAGTGTTGATAATCCTCATTGGGTAAGGGAGGCAGCATTCCAAGAGCAGTGGGGTGTAAATGTATGGTGTGGAATCTTGGGAGACCACCTTGTTGGACCATTATTCTTCGAAGGGCATCTAACAGGAGCACGCTACCTGGACTTCCTCCGTAGCTCGCCCCTTATTATTAGGGAATGTACCACTGCAGGAGCGAATGACGATGTGGTTTCAACACAACGGCGCTCCTCCGTATCGGTCGAGGATCGGTTGCAATCATTTGAATGCTGCACATCCTGGTCATTGGATAGGAAGACAAGGACCAGTCTCCTAGCTTGCCAGGTCACCCCTTGACTTATTTCTCTGGGATTATTTAAAAGAACGCATTTATGCAGAGCTGGACAATCCAGAAACCCTTCCTCAGCATATTACAGTGGCTTGTAGAAATGTTCAACCCGCCATGCTACACCAAGTCAGGGGCTCCATCCAGCAGCGTGCCCAGGCGTACATTACCCAACAAGGTCACCAGTTCGAGCAGTTGCTTCGTTAGAGGAGTCGTGTTCCAGGAATAGAAAAAGGGTCATTCCAGCGCCGCAAAACATATCACAATGAAACGTTTTTAATAGCACAATAATTCATTGTCTGCAAAATTGAGTTTAGCTTCCATGTTAAACTCTGACAATATAACTTCCTTGCTTTCTGTGTTGAAATGTGTCTAAATGATCATTATTTCAATTGCACCTACCTATAGGTGTGTTTAAACAACTACATAATTACAGTTCACCAATAAAGAAACATCAAACAATGCCATGAAACATAATAAAACAATAAAACTGAATATAATAATATTTTTCAGAATAACAACTTGTAAATTGTGAGGATTGCATGGTAAAAAAATTAGTACATGCAGGTGATTTGAACCACCTTCACAGCAGACAGATTACTTTGGGGGTCTTGCGCCCGTTCCAACTGAGCTACCTAGTAACGAGTAAGGTAAACATTCCGTTTAAGATGTAATATTCGCTGGTTCCAGTGAACATTTACAGAAGTGCAAACGTCAGCTGTCTAATTACGAATATATTAAAAGGCGATGTGATAACATCTATATTAGCACTAATTTCATCGAGTGTTTAACATGCATGTTAAATACGCGGGTAGAACCTAGTAATGGGATCGATGTTTTCATGTTGGTGTATAAAATGCGGATTGCATAAAACTCGAGAATAAGGGGCAGCTGACTCACCTGGTATATGTTTTTATTGATCTCTTATACTTCCAGACCATGAGTTTCTTCTCTTTCACGATATGCTACATAGAAGGGTACTGTTAAATGTAATTATGTAATTATCTAGAAGCAATAGAGATCATGATCATCATCACCATCACGATCATCATCATCACGATCATCATTACAGTCATCACCATCATCACTGTCATAACGATCATCATTACCGTCATCATCACCTACATACACATGTGTATACACATACACACTGCACATACTATATGGCTCGCCTATTTGAAATCTTGTTCTTTTGGAAAGCAGTACCTAAACAAACTGTGTGAACTTCCTCAGCACTTTTGTACTGCTTCCCTAAAGATGAACTACCGTTATACAGCCACCCAGACCTGCTAAGTTCTCTGCATGTACTTTATCTTGGTTAAATTTGCCTCGGACCTGTGATTACATACTTGTAATTGAACTTGCAGCCGAGACGGGCCATTGAACAAGACATAAAGATAAATTACAATTTGGCTCCCTCCGCGCCGGACAGATTCACGCCTCGCTGCACCCCAGGCCTGCCAACTTTCCTCCAGAATACAGAAGGTGCTTTTCTCTATTACCATGCAAATGTGAGGGAGGCTAAGCTTAAAGTTACACCAATATCTGAGAAATACTGAGCAAGTTAGCTAGACAAAATTAAACAATTACTGTACTCGCAATTAGAGGTGGATTTTGCTTATTCCGTTGTTCAGGAACCCTGACCTTCAGTCTTAAATTGATTTAACTATCTGAACTGCCGATTTAACGTGTTTCTAGCTGTAGCTATCAGACTTTAAGGCAATTTGCTATGCAATTGGCCCATCCCCAACGTTAGTTTAAACATAAAAGCTTTGTAGTGTTAAGGCAGATAGAGTGGAATTCTTTTGCATAAATCTTGGAAGATAAAAGTAAAAATCCGATGCCTTACATTCACATGACTTTCTCTACTCGCTAACTATTTTTACGAAATCTTGTTTTTGCAGCTACTTCGTCTTAATCGAGATAAAGCTCTGCAGACATATCTCACTAAAATTATTTGTAGGTACTGGGAGAAAACCTCCGTAGCGCAGTGATAGCACGCCTGCCTCTGGCGCGGAGAACCCGGGTTCGACCCCTAGTACCAGCGTGGGGATTTTTCCCTGGCTGGTAGCAACTAGGCTCGTTAGGTTCTTAAGGAGCTACTTGATTAAGAAGTAGCGATCCCAGGTCGCGAAGGCCGCGTAACCAGTTTGGGGGGCCTAGGGACGCTGACAACGTCCCACACTCCAGTTCTGCACCCCACTAATGACGGCTGTAGTGGGCGAGGTGGGGGACGCAGCGCAGTATTGAATGATACTGATCACAACTTCACCATAAAGAAAGTAGGTTATACAAAGTTTCTAGGGCTAGAAATAGATGAACAAATGAGTTGGAACAAGCATACATTCAACTTATTTCCTAAACTCAGCTCAGCTTGTTTTGCCTTGAGATCCATGAGTGGCTTGCTATATCAAAATGCTCTGGGAGCATTATGCTTTGCTTATTTCCATTCCGTCATGAGCTACGGTATTATTTTCTGTAGTAATTTGGTACAAAGTGGGAGGCTCTTCGTATTACAGAAGAGAGCACTGCGAATTTTAGGTGTTGCTGGAACACGCCAAGAGCTATTGCGCTATGGGGTTTACTAGGGGAAAAGGTCAGATCTAATTGACAGACGTTTAAAAGAAGTGTCATACCAGGCGTTGAAGTTCTATAGACTTTCCATGATACCGCGAGAAAAAATGAATAGCGCCAACGCCTTAAATATGACACGGTATTGAAATTTAAATCAATAATAACGGAGATCTGAAAATGGTTGCCCTAAAAAGGATTACGTTTCTATATATCTCTTTTCCTTTCCTTTATGCAAAATTCCTTTGGAGGAAATACAACTTTGGAGGCCATTATTAAAAGCTCAAAATATTAATTTTATTTTCCAGATAAATATCTTAGGCGTATGGTATTTTAATCGAAATCCCCAAGAAGCATTTTGTGAAAACAAAAAATGTCGAAAGCGTTTCATCTAAAGTGTAATTTAAGGCGGGAGTTTTCTTGAAAATCGTCATTCCATATCTTTTGAAGATAGTGATTTGAAATACAAATTTATGTATCAATCTTTTCGTTTTCGAATTATGTTAATTATACAGAGAGAGGGAGAGGGAGGGAGAGAGGGGGAGAGAGACGGAGAGAGAGGGAGAGAGGGAGAGAAGCAGAGAGAGGGAGGGAGACAGGGATAGAGAGAGGGAGAGAGAGAGGGAGAGGGAGAGGGAGAGGCAGAGGCAGAGAGAGGGAGAGAGAGACTAACACCATGTGCGCACAAGAGAAATGCTCTTTTTGGATTCAGAGGGCCTTGAAACCTGTGTTACTTACCAGTTAAATATCGATAATGAATTTCTTATTGGAATGCAATACTCCTTCGTCTACTAAGGCTATAGTAGATGAAGTAAAAATATTGAGTATTAACGAGTATGATGTAGTTTTATTTAAAAGCATCAAATGTTTTCAATTATGATTTTGGTGTTGTAGCTTCTAGAACAGTGGTGAATAACGTTGAACTGAACACTAAACTCGCACTACATCTTCACTTTGCTATATTGTGCTTAATCTGTAAAAGAAGCATATTATACACATATCTAAGGAAAAGAATCTAGTAAAACAATCAGAAAACGTAAGCAATGCTATCGACAGGAGGTAACGCCCGAAAGGTATACAAGACACTTAACATAGGTACAGGTAAAGTGAGTAGCTTCTTAACTGACAAATTCTACTAGACACAATACCGTAGTCTACCTTTACCTACGATAGTCTACTGTAGCGTGTGGTAGTTTTACAGCTCTAGACAGACCCATGCCACTAGATTTACTGGCATGTAAAAGAACTCCTGCGGACGAAGTGCCGGCACACCGGTGGCGCTAATATAATCCTGGCAATAGACAGCGTCGTTAACAAACAAAATACTTTTAAAAATTATTTTCTTTGGCTGTAATCTTTCTCAGAATACGTAGAGGTGTCATTACTTACATCCGCATTCTTGTGAGAGGAAGACAGTACATAGATTTCAAGCAATCAGCTGGAAGACAGTTCAAATTAGGAGACTTGGATGCAAGAAGTAGCACAGACTACAGCATGTTACGTCACGGCACGTGTTTAAAGCAGCTCAAGCTTACAACAAATCACCCAAGTTTTGAGACTTCACAACGAACAAACAACAAGGAAGACAATAAATTCCACCTAGACGGAGCATGTTGCGCCCTAATTGCTGGGAACAGTGTCATGCACACTTAACTTCTAACTTCTTTGAAGATTCCACGTCTTCCTCCAGAGCTCTTAAAAGGGAAGATAAAAAGGAACTCTTGCCGTTATGCAATTTCGTGCATGAAGCGACTTCTAAATGCGTTTTTGGAGTTATCAGGGATTCAGCAGCCGTGTTTAGAAGGAAGTTAAACTGATAATACCAGATAATACCTAGCCCAAATATTTTAGTGCGCATCGTGCTTACTTTTAAGTCAAATTAACATCGAACGCAACTAAAATCAGGAGCATACAAATATTCAAATGTTTTACACGTTAATTAAGATTAATCATTCAATATTCTGCTCATATTCTCTACCAGTTCACCTTTAAACTCTGACCATTACGTGTTTCCTTTCTCTACTACTTAGCTAGGATGTCAAGGTAGCTCAGTTATTTTCTTTAGGGCTCTCGTGCTGAGAGTCTGTAGTTCGATTTCTAGTTATCCGGTAGCCAGTTCGGAGTCCACGGTAAAAGCTGTAGGTCCTCTCATTCCACCGTCATCCTGATCATCACACTACCATCGGAGGCATTGACTCCGCCCTCTGGGTGCGTCCAGTTAAGAAATGGATCCCATCACCGCTTGGCGGAATGAGACCACATTTGGGGTGTTAGAAACGACTCCTTCCATATTAAGTAGAGAAAGTATTCCGAAGCTCACTGAAACCTCCCAAAAAAGGCTTTCTTCTTTTTTGTGGAAAATTATGGTTTGTTTGTATCTAGTATGCGCACGTGTGTATGTGTGTGTTCTGTGTCTGAGTGTAGCATAACTCAAAAACAAATTTTTTGTGAAATACTAAACTTGACTTTTAAGATCCAAAGATGCGACACAGGGAAATTCAAGAATATTTCTGGCCCCTACCGGCCTTTCAATATTTCAATATTTTTGACTTCTTAAAAAATGTCTTTAACCGTTTTGTTTGAAAATTGAGGGAAACAGACATTTTATTTATTTAAATGTCAACATTGAATTTTGAATACCTTGGGAATAAGCCTTTGAAGTTCATTTAATTTGTAAGCAATTTTGTATAACTGGTATATCATAAGAGATAGGCAAAAATGCACTACGCAAAAATTTGGAGCTCTTCAAAAAATAATTTATTCCAGTTTTTGTGGCTTTAAATATTTCTGAGGTATCCGTTATCATTGGGTTGAGTTGTCAATACTTCGCAACTTTATAAAACCGATATCGCTATTAAGGTGTATTTCCCAGTGTCACGGAGAAAGTGGAATTTAATGGCCAGTACTTAACGACCAACGTTTAAAGATTTGGCCACCGCTTTCATTTTATACGTCTGCAAACGTTTAAATACGATTTTGTAAGAATAGTTTGCAGGGGATATACAAAAATAAACAAGAGTCGGTAAAGGAAATCGTATGACAGGCATATAAAATGTTTACATTCTCGTAAGTGATTTATCTATGAAAAGTAAGAATTTATGCCATACAGACTTGCAAAAGTATACAACTTGTACGCTAAATTCTATAGACGAGATATGGCTCAGTCCCTCACTTGGGAGATCATGAGTTCGCACCTTCCGAGGTGACGGTGTATCTCATCTAAGGAGGTTTTCGTGGTTGCTATGCTAATGCTTGTATTGAATTTTACCGCCCAATTTCCTCTCATTTCATTTCCCGTTCTTCAGGACGGCAGGGTCAGGCCCTATGAATGGTGGTGTGCAGCGCAGGTGATTAGCAGAAAGGTGTCCTTGTGGTTCGGGGATTTCGGGGTTACTTCAAGCCTAGATGTAAAATCTAGAGTCCTTAAGGACACCACTGTATTATACCTAATACAGATCTAGCCACTTACGGAATTCCCTCATCTCATCCCCTTCTAGGCGTAGTAGAATTATTGGCCACAATGCAGATATACCTCCTCATCCTTGATCTCCACATACTATGAATGTTTCCAATTTTCGCTCGCGTTTTACATTTTAACACATTAGAATACACGAGTTTCGTGTTTCTTTATACACAACTGTCTTATGTTACTTTTAAATGGTGAACGATGATGGTTAAATGCTGCTCTTAAATAAAAGGTTATTTTTCTGTTCTACAGTACTTCCAAATCACTAAAATGTCCATTGTAAAATGTACATTAAAATTACGATTTCAACATTATCACCAATTGTTAAAAGGTCCTGAATTGGTAATATAAAAGTCAACAAATTAAATATAAATAATAGAAAAGGTTTCAAGTTAATCTAAGTTTTTGTGCAATTTAATTCCTATTCAAACCTTTTACGATTTTAAACTGTTTAATATTGCATTGAATAGTAATGCAAAACAAGAGTTTCATATTGTCGAATTTAATGAGAACTAACTATACTAGCCTGGTTATTCTTTAGGTATTAAAACATTGCTTTACTAACACGAAAATTAATGTTTGTTGCAAATGGAAATACGGAGAGAGAGAGAGAGAGAGAGAGAGAGAGATCCTTCAAAAATTTAAAAGCATGCATATCATAGACGAGTACGGACCATTTTTCAAAGCTGTGCTATTTTGAAATATTTTATCATCGAAGTCTACATATGGAAGTATTATTTCACATTTTCCACCAATTCTAGGAGTCAGTAGTCAGACGAAGAAACCCGTAACTGGACCATGGTACCACATTTAGGCAAACGTGACCAATGGAGGAAGGAGTGAGTGAGTGAATGAGTGAATGAGTGAGTGAGTGAGTGAGTGAGTGAATGAGTGAGTGAGTGGGGTTTAAGGGCCCGCCGACAGCTAGGTCATTAGGGCCCCTGGGAGGAAAGAACGAATGGGAGACTCGAAGGGTGACAGATCCGGAGACGACGTTCCTAACGATTCCAACATTACAGCAATCCTAACGCTGGCCAACCCTGCCACAATCTGGAATAAACGAGATACTCCCAGAAAGGCAGTCACGCCAAGTGCCAACGAGCTCC
This sequence comes from Tenodera sinensis, assembly GCA_030765045.1. NCBI lineage: Eukaryota > Metazoa > Arthropoda > Insecta > Mantodea > Mantidae > Tenodera > Tenodera sinensis. The sequence goes on along the minus strand of CM060962.1, from coordinate 195,662,564 downwards.
ACATTGCAAAGTCCACCGTCCTGTCGCAACACACCAACCTCGGCTCGACATACTACTCAGTAACAGACGAAGCAAAACAGATGAAAGGAAACGATGGACATGGGATGTAGTACAATGGGAACTTCCCCAGCATTCGTCTTCTGATCGGGTAAACAATGAAAAACCCATGGTCAGAGTGGCCAATCCAACCAAAATCAAACCAGGGACTTCCCAAATGCGAGCCTTACACTCACAGTTCACCCATCCCTCGCTCGCTTCCACTGTTAGACACGAGCCGATAATCACACTGGGCGACATCTTGAACCTTTGTAGCCTCTCTGTGCCCAATAACATGAAAGCTTCATAGTTTTCACTTAATTCACTAAAAATTAAGATTCATTAGGGATAGAGGTGAAATTTGTAAATATATGCATATATAAACATTCAAGCTTATATTCTCTGGAAAACACACTTAGTATACGACCATCGAGAAAAATAATCTTCTCGGTTGTCATTTATGAGAAGCAGGTCCACCAATAGCTAAAGCTAGCAATTTACTCTCCGTACAATTATTTAGCATGCCTTGGTTATACCATAGGTACAAAGGAAATAAAGCAAAGCATCCTTACTTGAGGGTTATTAAAATATTTTGGTGTTGCTATTGCATGTGTATTGTAGCACGATTCGATTTTTATTTGATTTGCTCTGTCTTGCTAAATAATGATTACCTAGTATACAGAATTACTTTTGACTACAGCAACAAACTGTAGGGAGTAGCTCAAATAGGAGGAAAAAGGTCATCAATATGTGTCCAGAAGAACATCATTGCCACACTAGGTGGCACTGACGAAGCAGAATGCTGTAGAAGCTGAATGGCCCCAGTATTCATTCCAGAAAAAAGCTGAAATTGTGCTTATACATAGCCAAGCATATCCAAACGGTCAAGAGTCAGTGTGGATGTAGCGAGCCAAATCGCCTGACAGCACCAACCACATCAAAACTTTTGGAACCATTTTTGGGGAAATTTACTTTCAAACGGACGAACGTGCAGAGCGACAGTAGAATGTGCGCACTTACATGTTCTACAGGATATTCAGACCAACCCTGATGCAAGCTCCAGACAAATCGCCCGCCAAAAGTAAGCCAAACGACGGTTGTGTGCCCTGCATGACCATCGCTATTACCTGTGTCACATGCAACGCTTACGGCGTTTATCACTAGTGGATTTTCCTCCCGGTAAAGATTTTCTTGCTGGTTTTTGCACCAGACCACCACCATTATGGGATTCCTGTCGTCAGTCCTCTTCACCGATGAAGCGGCCTTTATTAGATATGGCATCATAAATCTACATAATGCCACTTTTGGGCTACCAAAATCCTCGGATGATTGAAGCGTCTCATCAGCTGCCCATCAGCAGCGCTTCAGCATCAATGTTTGAGCAGGAATCTTGGTGACCAGTTACTTGGACCAGTTATACTTCCACAACGCCTCAATGGGCAAAGATATCTAAAGTCTGTCTCACCCTTAGATGACGGTATGGAGTTATATCTGTCTCTATCTAGCGCATACAAGTTGCCATTAGCTTCGTCCTTTTCCACTCTCACAGTGTTGCCAGGTTCCTAATAGAATGGTGTAAATATTTAGTTGTTATAAATTTCAGGTTTAAACACACTATCCTATGCAGAATTTTTTCTCTATAAGGTTATATCCTTTTTAGAATCATTGTATATTTCTATAGGTCCATATTTCCAAAGAAAACGTTTTTTCAGTAAAAGTCCAATATTTGTTGTTTCCATACTCATCACGCACTAACTAACAAACTAACTGCTAGAATACCTCTATATTTCTTTCTTAGCTAGAAAGCTGCTACCTGCCTACCTCAAACTCCCTATGCTTACTCAGTTAAGTGTTACAATTTTTTAAACTAAATGTTTTCGGAAAATTTTATATCTGTGCACTACAGAAGTTACACAGTGGGAAACCTTTTTGTTATTGAGTTTACATCGGGGATCAAGCGAGAGCAAATGTTGAGGAGGGATGGAGACAGTTTTTAAAATAAACCAGAAGCCTGTAACCTCTTTCTGTTATCGTGTAAGGCAAACAAAAGGTACTCATCTATTCTGTTAACACGCGCCAGGCGTGACACAAAAGGCGGTAAAAGGAGCAGCAGTAACAGTTCGAAAGAAGTCGTATGTGTATACTATGTGGAACCTCTGAAGTGTTATTGTGTTGTTTATTTAATATTTTTGTAAATATTTGTAGTTATGGAAGGGGAAGCTAGGAAGAGACGATATATTGGTAAATTAAGAAGCAAGGAGCACCAAATAATTATGGATGTGTTAGATTATTTTTCGAGTAAAATGTGTGCTAGTAAGGCAGTAAAAGAACAGCTAAGGCTATCGGGTGTTCAGAAGCAGCAGTGTATAGGATTAAAAAGGAACTAATGAAAGGACCCGCACACCATCGAAAAAGAAAGAAAAAAGGATGGGAAAAAACGCTAGGTTTTCGCAATAGAATGGAATAGTGCAAAGCCGAGAAAGGCAAATTGTTCATTCTTTAGATACTGTTATGTAGGGTGTAGTATGTTACGTAACTTCCTTATCAGGTTTGTAATATATAGATATTTAACAGGTGTACTTATTGAAAGTATGATGATTATTGCTCTGTTTGATGCGTTAGTATAATGTGCAGAGGCTTAACAGATTTACTGATTGAAACTATGATCATAATTACTTTGTTTAATGCGTTAATACTGTTACTGTATTGCTGATGCTACTTTGCGTAATAGTGTTTATTGTCAGGGGAAGAAAATTACATTTGAAACAGGGTGTAAAACGTCAGAGTGAGAGGAATAAATAATAGCGCACTTATTTCAGTTTCACTTGTGTCAATCACAAGTCGCAGCTGAGCGACGAACACTATACTATGTATATACTATGTATATAGTACATATAGTACATGTTGCAAGTTGCGCCCCATTTGACGTGTACTGTCATATAAGGGTGAGACAGACTATAGACTATAGAATACTCTGCCTGTTTTGCTCGAAATTTGTAAATTCGATAGGTAATGTGGCGGCTGCACGGTGGATTGCCTCTTCCACAATACTGCTCACCAACACCTCAATATCTCCCCCAGACGTTGGCTAGGCTCTGATGCACGACCTGTTCGTTCGCCGAACTTAAAATCCAGGACTTTTACTTGTGGGGTATCTGAAAAGCGTTGCATATGCTGAGTCAGTTCAGGATTTGCAGCATCTTTAACAGTGTTTCCACGTAGGTTGTGACGCCATTCGGAACAGGCCGGAACATTCGAAACAGTGAGGCAATCCATGATACGACATGTAAACGCTTGCATTGCATGCCATCCCATGGATACCACTTGGAACATGTGCTATGGCACAGAGGCAATGTACTTAGTGCCGGTACAATTTGATGTCCACACTCGTTGTCCATTTCCGGACACATGTAGATACGACCTTTTGTGCCCATTTCCAGCCCCAAGCACTCCATGCAGCTTGTCAGTTTAATTAAGATTCGCTATTAAATATATGCGACATTTTTCTTATTTTACAAGCATATTCTATGGAATAACAGCCATTTTCTACTCCATGGCTTTCTCGAATCAAATTAAAGGCCTTGTTTTAAAGCATGCTCTTTTATAGCTTCAATGCGTTTGCATTTCAGTTAAGAGCTCTATAAATCATTTATAATCGTTCAGTAATTTGTGAAATGAAATTAAGTGTTTTGTAACTCCATGTGCATCAGAAGGATATACAGTTTCTCAATGGTGAAAAGATTGACAAAGTGAGTGATTTTGGAGATTACTCAAAATACACGAGAGAATGAACACAATGTGCATAAAAAGTCCCATAGAATTTGAAAGATTGTCACCAGTATAGTGCAATATCGATATTTAATTGAAATCCTTGTTGTGCTGTTCTCCAAAACTATCTTAAAAGATCACACTTCACATAATCTCTCATATAATATAATGTTCACACACACAAACGCACGCACACACATAATCAAAACAGAAACGCTGTGTATGTGAAGCTGTAGCCTGTTAAGGTATAGTTTAGAGCACAGCACGACGAGGATTTCAATTAAATATCAATATCACCTTACAATGGTAATTGGGGGTCTTTGTGCACATTGTACTCCCCTTCTTTTCCTGATTACCTTCCAGTTACGTAGGACTTACACCCTCTAGGACTTACAAGTCAGAGCCTAGGGTCAGACGCCTGTCGGGGAGCACAGGAACCTCTGGACCGGACAGAGTGAAGACCTGGAAATAGGTGGTCAACCAAGTATGAGAGTGAGGAAGAGGATGATATAAAATGCAGGCGAAATCGATGATTGGAAAGGTGATAATGAAGCAATTGGTGGAATGAATGGCGGGGAAACCGGAGAACCCGGAAAAACCCAGACGCCGCTTCGTCCACCACGAATGCCACATGCTGGTTCCTGGGATCAAACCCGGGTCGCCTAGGTGGTAGGCGAGCGCTCTAACCACTCAGCCACGCCGCCACCCGCACATTGTATTCATTTTTACAAATGTCACAAACGAAGTGAAGTTTTTCACAAATACTTTGAACTATAAGATTTTAACGGGAAAATATGCGATGACACACAAGCAGCACATGTTTTTTTCTCAGCATTTCGTTTATTTGAATTATGTTTCCAAATTTCCCAAACTTTTCAACAGACAGCAATAATTGCCGGAAAATGTGAAAAGCGATTCTAACTCAGTCGGGGGGGGGGGGGGGGGCAGTGATGTTTATCCCAACTATTTTTCTTGCGGAGTAAGAAGTTAAGTTTGTTTGGACCAAGTCCCAAAACGGAGGAGTGCAGCCAATTTTATGCCAAGTTACAGCGCCTTAGCACAAAAAGAGAAATCAAAGGACCTTCAAAAAGGATTTGGAACGTGCGAAAGCTGCACAAAGCGCAGTCGTGGGATGCCGCCCGTCACTTCACAAGTTTCTTTCACCACCGTCTCGCCCCCCCCCCAACCACGTTCAGCCTGCTTGTCAATGCTCATTCCGGTACACGTTTTATTCCGCGTGAATACGTCTTTGTCGGCGATTTCCTTTGTGAAGGGTTTGATGTCTAGAAGAAGAAGGAGCGTATCTTCTGTGCCACCCTACACACTAAAAGTCTTCTTTCATGAAATGCTTGCTTAGATCATCAAAATAGCCCTTGCATCAGTTGCTCACTTTATTTTAAAAGAAACGTTCCACAAAATTCGTGCTAACTGTAAAACGTGGAAGATGGAAAATATTTTGATGACAAAGGAATGATACCTACCTATAATTGTGGACGGAACATAGGAACGTGTTCACCAAGGATAAGGAAGATAACATTTCCATTCCACTGTAAATGTTGGCACCAAACTAAAACTGCCAAACACCGCCAGACTTCAACAAATTCGGTTGATAGAACCAGCAATTTTGCACATTTTCTCACCTTTCAGTTCCTGGTTCTATGATCTTCTATGCGGATGCGTTGCCGGAAGTGAATACAAGTATATTTTATATTTCGACCGTCAACAGACTTGGGCTTTTCTGTAGTTTTCATTTGTTCCTAGGCGAATGCTGGTGTGGATTCTCTACTCCATGGATTTCCCTACATTTACTTTCACATTTCATTCCCTTGTCATATTTCAGCTTTGGTTGGTAGCGCGGTACGTTCCGGCGGATGCGGACAGTTGCCACAGATGCATGTGCTCGTTAAAGCCTTCTTCCCTGCCCAGCTTGGAAGTTGCTTGGGGCCGCTAGGGTCTTCTCGTTGCCCTCTTTTTGGGTGGGAGATGGTGCACTAGATGATAACCTCTCCATAGCTTCTCTTGTGAAATACACATTTGCGTATTCCATCGTTTGACAGTTCACATCATGGTGTTGATGACAGGTGTATTGCCTCAGTGAGTTAAGGCAAATGAATAGCAGTGACATATGCAATGTTACTGCGTTTTCGACTCTCATTCTAAATACTGTTACGGTCAAAGCTTTGTACATAAATTATGATTCCTTTTATCACGTTTTTTTCTCCCATTACACACCAAGCAAGACATATATTAAAATATATAGCACACCATGCAAGTTTTGTATATAATTTGATTCAGAATATCTGTGAAGGTGAAAAAGCTCAACATAAAGGTTAGTTAAATAAAGTTAAACTAAGATTACTAATTGTGTAAAATACAATTAAATGATTAGTGCATAAACTAAATAATTTGTACACGTGTCATTAAATTAAACATGTTACTACGGACCTTTGACAGAAATTAAGGCTAACTCGGAGTTCCTGATCTAGTTTAATGCCGTTTAAATAATTTGGTCCAATACTCTAAAAACGCTTGTTGTACTTAAAATTACGCCTTTTAAGCGAGATACATATTGACAAACCCAAAAATAAACTCTGTAAACCATGTTAACAGGATACTACCCGATCCCGGCACTGCTTTCAAAATGGTATGAAGTAAAATGCCTTCTTATGACCTAAATAGCTCGAGGGGTGGACGATACCGGCAAGAGAGGAGTGATAGGGGAGGTTAGGGGTAAATGGAACTGCCTTACTAGCCAATTTCCACTATCCCTTCCAAACTCAGCACACAGCAACGCATTCCACTTCTCCCTCGACCGAGAGAAAAGGCCGAATTACATCAACACTGCTAGACGTACCAAAAAAATATTTTGTTGTTTAATGACGCTGTCAATTTCCAGGATCACATCAGCACCGCCGGTATGCCGCAATTTTGTCCCGCAGGAGTTCTTTTACATGCCAGTAAATCTACTGACACGGAGCTATCTTTTTAAGTATACTTAAAAGCCATCGGTTTGGGCCGGATTTGAACCCGTGACCTTGGAATCAATAGGCTAGACGCATTGGGTAGTATCTCGCAAACACTAGTAATGACGATCTCGAATATAAAACTAACGATACTTGAAGGAATCTTAATGTTTCACAATATGAAATCTTAAGTATTATAGAAAAAAGAACAGAGAGTGTTTAAGGGGGTACTGGACCCCACTTTTTATCACTATACTGAAAACAGAGCAAAACTATTAAAACATCGCAATGTAATAAATGTCCACAAAAATCCTGAAACAAAACTATATCAAAAACTGTACGAAAATAGACTAAAATCACTAGTTTTTATGCGACAATTTTTTGTGTTCTTTTTAGTCATAGCATAACAATTATATAAAAATACCACCAAAATAGGGTCAAAACTGCTGAAAATATCGAAACTGTAAAAATTACAATACTATAAGAAAATTGACTCGAAATTGCTGAAAATGTCAAAATTGTGAAACTACCAATTTTATAAGAAAATGACATTCAACTAGCATGAAGTACTAGGTTTTCACATTTTAAATATTTATAAATAATAACTATTTCTTCGCCATCTAAGTTATAAATGCAATTGACGGCTTCGTGTGTTAATTGTTCTATGAATCTATCCAAGTTTTCTTTTGGATGATACTGTATAGAAAGGAACACTCCACTCCATTCGTAAATCATGTGAACTTAGGACTGTATAATGCACCGAGTGACAACACCACTGAAACAATCAGACTATGCCTTTTCCTTGCGTCTAACTGCGTTCGAACAACAAGTTATAAAGTCGTTTGATGCTATAACAAATAGAATAGACTGAGAGCGGGACACTGCTGGAAATCCAGTAAACCCAACTCGCCCATATGCACTGAATTATGTTCGAACAAATGAATGGTACAAATTCATGCACAAACTTCGTTCTATGGACGGCTCTACCAGTTCAATCCTATCAGCGTCGCTCGTTCATTATTGAGCCTGTATGGGATGCAACAAGTAAGCAAATTAAAAGTAATAGGTGCGTAATTGTAATGAAAAAGGGAGCATACTGCTGTGAAAACTATTAAACAAAATCGCTATTACCTATGCTATTGCTTATTGGAACAATAAGCCCAGCGAAACGTTTAACTTGCAGTTTGGAAAATCCTATCGATCTTTACGCATCTTAATCGCTTTTTACAAAAATTGCAAGCTTAATTGGAACGAGTATGGAAAATGAAAGCCACAATCCGCTTAGCTCACCGAAATCTGATCTCGTATTCCGAGAGGTTGCAATTCGAAACAGGCATTAAAGGAAATGCTGTTATATCCATTATATTTCCAGCATAAGGGCGGCGCCGTGGCCGAGCGGTTAGACCATTCGCCTGCCACCTAAGCGGCCTGGGATCGATCCCAGGGACCTGCATGTGGTATTTGTGGTGGACGAAACGGCGTCTGGGCTTCTTTCTCTGGGCGGTATTCCCCGCCACTCATTCCACAAATTGCTCCATCATCAATCATCCTTTCCATTCATAGGTTTCGCCTGCATTTCATATCATCCTCTTCCTCACTCTCATACCTGGTGCTTGGCTGACCACCCGCTTCCAGGTCTTCACTCTGTCCAGTCCATAGGCTCCTGTGCTCCCCGACAGGCATCTGACCCTGGGCACTGGCTTGTGTGTCCTAGAGGATGTAAGTCCTCCATAAGGGGAGGGTAATCAGATAAAGAAGAAGAATACTTCCAGCGTAAAGTTTGAACCACTGTCCTCATTTGCACTAACCTATATTCAGGCCATTCTATTGTGCCTGGGTATTTACTCAACAATAGAATAAGTGTACAGTTGGGACTGTAATAATTACAGTTCTTCAGCAAAGAAACTCGCACATATAGTGAATGTAGCATATATACGTGTTCATTTTAGTTTTTCAGAATTTTTCATATTATTATTCAGGTATTTGTACTTAGCAAAGCAATTTAGATAGAATCGCCTGACATCGTCATGTTTGTATGTGTGTGTGTGTGTGTGCGTGTGTGTGGGTGTGGGTGTGGGTGTGCGTGTGTGTGTGCGTGTGGGTGTGCGTGTGCGTGTGTGTGTGTGTGTGTGTGTGTGTGTGTGTGTGTGTGTGTGTGTGTGTGTGTGTGTGTAACAAAGAAATGCATTTGTGAATTTGTAAGAAATTGAGGCGTTAATGCTCAGTGAAGAAAACTGCTAATTCCTAGTTGCATATAACGGGGCAGAATGTCAAACTGCCTGTCACTGAAATTTTAGTTACTATGCCAACAAAGTGTGCTCTATTGAATGAATGCAAAACAGTTTTGAGCATTATCACCTTTATTGACCTTGAAAAGGATTTTATGAATAATAATTCATAATAATATTCATCTTATGAATAATAATGGACAAACGGGGGTACCCCCGGCACATACTAGAAGTAATTTAAAGTATACAGGATGGAAGTGAATGATCCACCAGACTTTAACAGCAAATTTCTCATGCTGTGAATCACAAGAAAGTCTAATACCAAAATATTGAAAAGTTTATAGATTTCATGAAAAAAATGTTTTTATCAAAAAAATGTATCATCACGTGGCTGAATTATTATTGACTGAAGGTTCTTGATTTATGGCTATATTCATAGAAATTTGAATAAACAGCAGCTTTTTCCTTTGGCGTATTACAATAGATTCAACGGTTTTTGTGTAAATTAAATTTAAAAGAAACCACAATCTGTTGCCTTTTTGTGTGTGTATACACCACACGCAAAAGTTGAACATTTTGTAATTTTCTTCTTATTTGGATTACAATCTTCTTTGTGAGACTTGCAGACTTCCGGAGTTACAAACCTAGGCCCTTGGTCAGTAGCTTTCAAACAACAAGCAAACTTTAGATCATAGTATATCCAAGACGTGTGATGAGCCCAATGCCTGCTATGGCGGTGAAGAACGAAATAAAACGAAAGGGATGACAGTATCCAACACGGGGTTCGCCTAGCGACCGAGGAAAGCTGCGAGAAAAAGAACCTTTCATCAGGTTGGATGGCCTCGGGGGTTTGAATTCAAGATCTCCCGAACGCGAAATTCTCAAGTTGCTGCGGCGCCACCTCATACAATGGTGCAATTAGCGAAATATTCTAAAACTAACAAAATGAAAATCTAGAAAGCGTAATAATATGTGAACATTATTTCGTTTCTCTGTGCACTAAAAATAAATAAATAAAAAAAAAATACTCTGCGTTTGAATAGCTATTGACTTTTTCAAGTGGGGAGAATACTTTCTGGAGTATTTTTAGCTGTATGTTTCAGGTTGTTGTTCTGCCGAAAAGTAAAACCGTTCAAGATTTAGTTTCTGATCACTAGCATGCAGAATTTGGTTTAAAATGTTCATATACCTACATATTACGGTCCACCAAACCATCAGTAAAGTGCAGTCGACTCACACCTGGCCGCGCCGTAGCCGAGTGGTTAGACCATTCGCTTCTCACCAAAGTGGCTCGGGTTCGATCCCAGGCACCGCGTGTGGGATTTGTGGTGGACGAAGCGGCGCTGGGGCGGGTTTTCTCCGGTTTCCCCCGCCATCTCATTCCACCGGTGCTCCATCTTCATTCCATGTATCATCACTTTTACCGCCTGCGGTGCCGTATGTAGTAAAAGCGGGCGTTAAACACTACCAAAAAAATCTAATGTGTTGCACTCACATGACTTTCTCTACTCTTGTACATGCCATTCTTACAAACTCTTGTTCCTACGAGTATATCTTCTTGTTAGTAAAGATAAACATTCGTACAAATCATCTTATTGCTTATTTCCTTACAGGTGCAAGGGGAACATTAGAATACAGTAAGCCTTGTGCGATAGTCAAATCTTTTAAAGCTTTGAGATTCTGTTATCATTGCACACTTAACATATAAAAAAATTGAACAACTATGATCCATTTCACGAAAGTTCTGTTTTCCGAAACTCACACACATAACAAGGAATATCTCCGAAATGGTTCACCCTACAAGAAAATTTATTCTAACATAAATTATGTATTTTAGCAAGATCTACATTTTTTGTATAGTACGATTTGGTCTATCTCTGACGGTTTACCAGTTATGCAAAAGTCGTCCAGAGTAAATACGACTACAGGGGCTATAGCCAGAAAATTCAAGATATATATTTCATTTGTCATAAAAATATCTCAAACATATGACATTTTAATCCAAATCGTTAGAGTCACGTTCAAGAAAATCAAAATTTTCGAAAAATGTTCCATGTAAAGGGTAGTTTAGGGTGGGAGTATTATCTTTAAAATCTTCGTGTCACATCCTTGAAAGACATTAAACTTAAATACCAACTTTGGTTTTTAACCGACCTTTGGTTTTTGAGTTATGCTGTCCACAGGCACACAGATACAGAGACACACACATAGACACACAGACACACATACACACAGCCCTTTTTCTAAAAATGGTTTTGTTTTTTTTTTTGCATTCAGAGGGTCTCAAAACATAGATTTCCGTTGAAATCTCGATATCGAATTTTTGGGTGGAATACAATACTTCCCCTATTTACCAGTAGAGAAAGTAAAAAAGACTCACCTGAAGCACCCATTCACCCTAGAGTATCACTGAGCCACCTCCGTGTTTTATGTCGGTCTGGGTGGCTCAGTTGGTTAGACGCTGGCCTACTGATCCCAAGGTCGTGGGTTCAAACCCGGCCCAGGACGATGGTTTTTAAGTGTGCTTATAAACGACAGCTCCATGTCAGTAGATTTACTGGCATGCAAAAGAACTCCTGCGGGACGAAATTCCGGCACACCGGCGACGCTGATGTGATCCTGGCAATTGACAGCGTCGTTAAATAACCAAATAAATGTCCGTGTTTTGTTGTGGACACTGCGGGATACTCTTTCCGCCAGGTCACACGTTTTCCATCTGAACCAAAAATGTTTAACTTACCTTCGTCGGATAAAATCAACATTTTACAGAAGTCTGATTCATTATTGTGATTCTTCTTTGCGAAATTTAATCACTTTATTTGATTTCGTTTAACGCAGAACTTCTTCCGGAGTACCTGAGTGTGATATCCCTCTTTTCAACAGACATAAGTCACAATGCTGACCGAATCATCATTTCCACGTCTTCCTATATCTGCAACGAACCTTATGACACTGATTTTTTATGCACTTTTATTTCCCTTATAAGTCGTGTAACTTGCTCTGGCAACACCTTTGGTCTTCTAGTTCTTGGCATGTTTTGCACAGTTTTTAAAACACTAAGCCTGTCAATGATTGACTGCAAAGTGGAGTGTGGTCTATCAACTATACCTTCCCCTGTCTTACTTTAGTTAGCAATGTAACGACAGCACGTGTTTGAGTAACACTACATTGAATCATCGAACCATACAATTTCCGTGTCCACAGCCACGAATAAAAAGATAGACCATTAACTTGCAAAATAGCGTAACATTTAAAATAAATACAAGGATTATGTACAAAAACATTTTCAAAAGACAAGTACAAATAAACGGAATACATTAATTAATATGCAAAGACGTTAGCACATTCAACTGCGATACGAAATATATGTGCACGCAGCCATAGAAGGAAGCGAAAAACCGAACATATAGTTTGTTAAAAATGGCGCCTCTCGTGGAGAAGCCATTATGATGCGGCGGAAAGAATTTTTTATTAAAGTTTTGTACAAAATGTGAAAAATACCCAAGATATGCATTTTGTTATTCTTTATTTTACGTAAGAATGTAGAATATATCCTCTCCTCTTCCTTTATGGTTGTAAGCAAAAGCCGTTAGATGACAGTGGTGTTTATATGCAATTAACAGTTGCAAAGTCAAAAGTTGCTCACGTGGTGATGTCTCTTTAGTATTGCACATATTAAGTCACATCATATTTCTGCCAGTCACAGGGGCACGCGGAGGAATACAATTTTGCACATTGTTTACATTGCAACCTAAAGTAAGCCCGGGGAAGGTTAGCGGTTTGCATTGATTCTGCATTCTAATAAAAAGTTTCCTTTTCTTTTCGCTGGTTTTCCTGTGATTGTTCCCCATTTGGATTTCCTGTGTGCTTTTGCTCTCCTTACTGCTGACACTCCTTTTCTTATCACTACAGTCCACAGGTAAGAGACAAGTAAATGTTCTGTCTTGGACATCATGCTCTCGAATTATTCTTTCAGGTGCACGGCCCCATTTGTGCCTGTTCTAAACATTTTGGAGCATTTTATTTAATTTCTATATCTTGAAACCCGTGCTTTTTTTTCTTCAACATAATTTAAAACCGTATAGGGGTACGAGTATTTTTTGAGCTCACTGTATACCAGGTGGCCCATTTCATCCGGCATCGGCGTAAGTAGGTATCCCTTCGTGCGTTAAAATAATTGCAGAATGCTACTGCAGTTCTAATGTTATTGTTGTATTTTATTATTTATCTATTTTTATTAATTTATTATTATTAATTTATTATTATTATTATTATTATTATTATTATTATTATTATTATTATTATTATTATTATTATTATTATTATTATTATTATTATTATTATTATGATTATGATTATTATTATTATTATTATTATTATTATTATTATTATTATTATTATTATTATTATTATTATTATTATTATTATTATTATTATTATTATTATTATTATTATTATTATTAATTATTAATTATTATTATTATTATTAATACAAACAAAAATAAAAATAAAAATAATGGTAATAATAAAATACAATAGTAATAAGAACCGAACAAATGCCAACGAAACATTACGTGCCCTTTAGCTTGCTTGCACTTTACAATCTGTAATTCGTAATGTTAGACAATAGCACCACATACAGGAGTGAATTTATTCCCTGGAAAGTAAAGATCCTGTAAGTAAAGCGAGAACTTTTCGGTTTATACTGCTATTGTCTATTGTCACGGACTAAACATTAGCTCAACTGCCTCTCATCTCACGTCTTCGCTGAGAGGCAGCATACGACATTGCCGTCTTTATGGCTAGAATTGCCCCGTGGCGTTATGCAATTGTTTAAAGCACGAAGGGACATCTACTTTCGCCGATGCCAGATGAAAGGTACAGAAATGACCAGAGATTAAACATTTCCTTCAATGGATGCGAGATTGGCCACGCATAAACCATACGCTGTTCTTCACTTTGCACCCGGTCAGAGGTCAACAAGAGCAGGTTCCAGGTGCACAAGACAATACAGAGAACCCCCTCCCTATGACGTAATGTGTATATAGTGCACGCTGACATCACGTTGACACCTGGGTTACGGAAGAAATGTTTCATCTCTACATATGACTATCGATTCTGCTTTCTCTATTCTCCTTCTGCATTCCTACAAGGAAATGTGTAATGTAACCACCATTTCTGCAAAGGTTTATGAAGTAGTTAGAAAAGTAATCTTCCGCAAGAAAATGTTATAGCAGATAACCATATAAAAATAAACGATAGTGGGTAGAACCTCTAATGTAAATCTGATATTAGACGGTTAATGTTCGCGATGAATAGGAAAATGCAAAATATTTTAGTCAGATGTTGTTACGGTAAGCTGTACCTGTAATAAAATCATGGTCCATTTTAAAATTGGACTGTATCGCAATTAAAAAGCAGGTAATACACACCGTGTTTTGCCACGCCCCCTATCGTCATATCCCTCATTGACTGAAGTAGAGTTCATCGCTACCCAGCTCACATATTTAGATAGGAATATAGAATATGAAATTATATTGCCAAATGTTTACTTATTGCGTCTATTCGAAACAGAAGTCCGATGTGTCAACATTGAACTTTGGTAATACGTATTAGTAAGTATTTGCTTATAACCACTTGGTCTTTCACTCTCAGGACTCAAAGCAATGATGGCAGGATGAAGCTAAAGGCTCGCGCGCAGAGATGCCAGTGTGAATTGACTGCGGATCCAAGTGGAACTTACTTTCGAGATTCTGCTGTAGTTTTGGTTTCACCCTATACCCACAAGCTAACTGTTCGTAGCATCCCTTCCTTCACGACCAACGGCCGTAATTTCATATTATTTGGATACCCACGCACGAGCTGTAGTTATCTTATTCCTCAAGTTGCTATTTTAGCAACGATGTTCAATGCAAGAAATATAAGATAGCAAATAATTTCCGACGCTTCCAGGACGTTTCATTAGCAGACAATTTTATTCGTTTCCATCCTTTTGGTCAGCGCACCGTATGATTATGGACATTTTTCAACACATACATTCGTCAGCACAATAGTGGATGCGAGTTGTACCTTGAGCGTCCTTACAAATACAAGTAGGAGGCGAGCGGAGGCCGGCACGCAGTAGCGAGCGTTTGCGAAACCAATGGGGCCCTGCTGTTTGTGGTTTTAACCTGAGATTACTCTAGAGCAGGCCTGGACAAAATCGGCTCAAAAGGGCCACTCCACTGAAACGTGTTCTTGCCTCACTCCACCGGCCATCCCTCCCTGTTGTTCACCTTTACATTTGTTTCCGAAACGTCTCATTTAGTGGCAAGTAATGGCTTCGCCAGGACGTCTGCTTCATGAAGAGTGGCACAGAAAATTATTTGTAAGTTACAAAACTAGGAAAGTTTGTTATGTCGATTTCAATATCAACAAAATCAACCGCCACTGTGATCAGAAGCATAAAGCAAAATTTGGTGATCCTACAGATATTTATTTACGATTTCAAAAGGTACTTTCCGAATACTCGTATTTTTAAACATATAAAATGCACGTTATGTTCCACTTTTTAGGTTTTTTATTAGTTCATTTAATATAAGCTATTGTATTTCGTGTTTCAAATTTTGAATACTGTATTTAGTTTAAAGCTAGAGAATTTTATAGGTTGATAACATAGTTTTAAAATATTTTAAGGCTAAATAGCAATGGAACTTAACTGCTTTAAATATTTTATGCAAAATATGTTTAATATAAACAAAATAATAATAGCATAAAAATTATTACTACCGCGCAGGTGGAACGAAGCCACCACTGCCCTTGTATCTAAACATCCTTGGTCACTCGGCAAGAGAATTTCGGGTGACTAAGGCAAGTTGAATCATCTATGCCTGCTCTAGAGGTCTGAATTTCTATGTGTGTGAAGTCTTATTACTATAATAATAAATATATACCATTCTATAATTACAAATCACAAGAGAGCATTTCCTCTACTCTTCACTTTACCAACAAATACTACCCCAAAGTTCCGAAAACTAGCAGTTAATTTTAGACTACTCTCGGCTGCTTTATTACTGAAATACACGAGGAAAATGATTTAAGAAAATTGCTTGGATAAAACGCTTTAAAACAGTTATTAGGAAAAAGAGTGTTATTAGGAAATCCGGTTCAGAAGGAGTGGGTTGGAAAACATGACCGAGCAGATATGACTTCAACTTCAGAAGTTCCATTCATTCTCGCCAGATTTATTCATTTGACATACCCATACAATTGACATTTCACAAACAGCCAAAATATATGGTTGAAATATTTGTACGCATTCCCCTTGTCGGGTTTCTCTGCTGCCAAAATGCATTATGATAACGAATTTCACCCAAAGCAAATTTTTCGTTTACGAAATTCCAACGGATAGTTCGTTAATCACTCCAAAAATCTTACCTATATTTAGATTGCTTACAATTTTCGCGGAAATGATACCTTACAGAATCTTCTAATTTTATTCAATTTATAGTTAAATGACTAATAACTAGGCAAATTATGCATATTCTGCACCAGAGATGTGCCATTATTTTCAACTTCTGCCGCCATAAGGAGACAAGCGAATTGTATAGATCTCCGGAACTGCGTTAAACCCTGAAAGAAAAATAAACTTTAATAAACAGCGGTGCATGCCTTCGCTTTTATTTCCTCTTTTTCCTCTTTGTAGAAGGGTTATATCTGCGGACAAAAGCCTTTAAAAGTTTAAATAGACAATGAGTACTCGAGCATGGTGGAATTTCGCACCGCATTTCAAGTTTATTTCTTGTGAAGATTACCTCTTTTTTTCATATACAGTTTCGCGAAGAAGAGACTGGGCGGGTGGAACGCTGCAGATTCCATGAATAATAAATAAAACGATTTTCAAAATCCTCCTCTGAGGGAAGAAATGTGAGACCCGAATGAAACACCGCACAGTATCTTATGTGGGAAGGTGAGCGGAAAATGATGCTAAATAAACTAACGGCATTCTTGTAGGGTATTCACAGCCTAAACTTCGGTCTTCTGGGGTCAATCTTTGTATATTTAGAGCTATCCACAACAACCAGAGGGTTTAGTAAGGAAGAAGCATATGGTTTAAACCTTTACGCCTATTCTTACACCCATGCATAGGACCATGATGCATAGGACTCGGCTTCGTGCTTTAGTGAGAGGCGAATAGTCTAACCACTCGACCACGGTCTTTTGTATGTACATTAACAACATATTTAGAATGTATCTTACTTCCCGCACTTAACGTAGTGCAGAATAGTCAGAATATTAACATTTTCTCCCATTATTTTAGCAGCGATCTATTTTTTTGTTTTCGACAGATATTTCTTTAAAGCTTTCAGCTGTGTCTCGACATCTGCATATATCGGTATGCGAGAGAAAGTATACTTATGAAACGTGAAGACAAGTTTACAGGATTTTTCAAACCAAGATGTGCTGCAATCAGTTTTCGGATTTCTTCAAAAGAGTATTCACATACAGTTTGAAATGTGTGCCTCTCATATTTGCAATAAACATCAAGCAATAAAATGTTGAACTTGTGGGCTAAAATGAAACTATTTTCAAACATTTAGCAAACTGTCAAATTCCGAAACATTTTCCTTGGTGACAAGGACCTAAGACTTTTCAATTCAGTACTAAGTAATGTAACTGCAACAAAACTTTCTATTGCCAATTTCGCGTAATGTTTTTCAGGTCTTCTCGATAACAGGCTCCAAAAGTACAATAATTTCGTCACTAAGCACCGTTTATCAGCAGCTTAAATAAGAATGTGATAACGTCCTCTTTTGAAAGGATACTAGACTCATTAAGATTAGTAGCCTTAACCTTTTCAAACGTGTACAACTTAAATACATTTATCTATGTTGACCTCCATCAAAAATAACGTTCTCCATATCCACAATCATCATAGTTTTTCAAATGCAGCTTTCTTATTAAGTACCCGCTATTAAATTCTCCCCATACTTTCAACATTTTTCTTAGCCGATCAATATTTAATTGTTTTACACTCCATTGCGTATTTTACGCAACATTTTGGAAGTACTAAACACTAGTATTTTCTGTGTGTGAATCCATTTTATTATTGTACTAAATACCACACTGGGCTTCCGGCCTCGATGACAATTTTCCCTATCTGTAATAGACAAAATGCATTACAGCATTAATATCCTGAATAACAAGTATCACGTTGTGAAAATGCTTAAGTGATATTCCTCACTCTGACGAACGTGGGTTGACCTAACACTCCGAAGCGAAGGATCTGAAAGACAGCAGTGGAACAAATATGAATGAACTGTTAAATTAAACCAACGCACTTTCCTCGAAGGAGCATATCAAAAGGCCCTGAGGAATTCACTGGCTAAGTGCAGGGCAAAATTTAAATATATCCCATACGTTTTCACCCTGTTCGGCTGTTATCATTTCTGTCACTCAGACTTGCAATTGATTTCTTATATTCACACTATCTGTTTCATTTTCTACCTTATCTCAGACATGCACGATCCTGTTGTAAATAAGGTGAAGCTGACCCAACTCGCCACGTGTTTTACGCTGCATGTACGCAGTTATGTTTTGCAACACTAGGTGAAGCAGCTAGTAAAATCTAGTAAAATATTGCAGTCACTTATTAAGTATGTATGTTACAGAGTTCACATTATTGTGTTGTAGCATAATAGTTACGCTTTGGGGTTCCTTTCTTAAGCACCGCAAAGCAATACGCTATTATTTATCTCTCGCTACATTTCAAGGTTTACCGCAATTGTTTTATTTCTGCAGAAGGACAGACCTGTACCATGATAAGCTGACGACTTTTGAATTGCATACAAGTTCTCAGGGCATTAGAGCTATGCGAGATAAAATGTAACAAATACAGTCTTAAATATCAGAAGCTACGTAACATCTAAATCAGAGATCTACTAAATTCTGAAAGAACCTGTGATATAGGAATGCAACTACTATACAAGGGTTTCAAGTTAGGTGGCACATCATTTAACGATAAGTTTATAGTGTATAACTGAGCCTGTCTTCTATTTCAACTATATCTTCATTGTGAACATTTTTATTGGAATTCTCAATTCTAGAATATAATTATCTGTGATATGTGTAAAATTAAATAAATATAAGCATTTGTAGACCTTTCTCTCCCCGAAACCAATTCGCGCTGAGCAGAAAACTACTTATACTGCTGTAGTTGTTAGAGGCGGTTATTGGACAATAAAAATAGAAGAAACACTAATGAGCTTCGATCCATTAATCAGTGGATTAAGGGCGTTCCAATGACTGTCTTACTCTCTCTCTCTCTCTCTCTCTCTCTCTCTCTCTCTTATTTCCCATATGTTTACAACATGATCGTCCTAGTTTGGGACAGCTTGCAGTCTTAATATCCTCTCGTGCATAATAAAAGCATATTCTCCAACTCTGAATAATTTTTAAGTACCTTAAGACCCAAGTAGAGCTACACATTTAGTAATATACACATTTATATCAATATTATCAAAATGTATTACCAATATGCCAATGCAGGGCTGCGTTTAAGGGGAGATTAAAAGTTCCATACTGACAGTGTTAAATCTGCTTAATTCATGATCCAATATCTCAGAAACCATCTAAGATAGACTAAACAGTTTACCAAATGTGTACATGTCCTATAATTACACTGATCTAAAGGTGTGTTTATCAAGGAACTTCAGATTATTTTGTTAATTGTACTACGTTTTGTTTTAATTTATCAAATATGATTAGCTACTATCTATTAACAACAAAGGAAATACACAAAAGCACTCAACAAGCTTTGTAGCGTCCTAAAATTTTATTTTGCCATCTTCAATATTTTCTGACAAAATGGTAGAGGCCTGCACGGGTCGACATTCTTAGGTTCGGCCCGGCCCGGCCCGAACTCAATCAAGCCCGAGCCCGGTCCGAGCCCGAGAAGAGGTTATAGTGCCCGGGCCCGAGCCCGGCCCGGCCCGATTGTTTAATTTTACTGTGATTATGATTGTTACATTATTATTGTTATTATTATCATCACTATTATTTGAAACCTTTCAGCAGAATAATCATATAAAATTCCTAGTAATGGAATGCTGTGATAATTGTGCTATCCTCGGAAAAATATATAATATATTATTTTGTATCTCTTAATTTTCAAGCCCGGGCTCGGTCCGAGCCCGACAAATATTTTCCAAATTAGGCCCGAACCCGGCCCGCGGGCCGGGCCGGGCCTAAGCCCGAGGGCTCGGCCCGAGCCCGTGCAGACCTCTACAAAATGGATAATTTATACCATAAAATATAATTCACACAGAAACCTATTCCTAAGAAACATTGGGGAAAAAACTTGCATACATTTGCAAAGAAAGAAACAGCAGACTTCAGACAGAATCCGTCCATATGGACAGTGTACCAGTTTGTAAAGTGGAGTTCTGCTTAGAAATATTAGCTAACGTTTACATCTCTCCTCCAAAGTGTGTAGGGGTTTCTATTTTTTACTTCCTCTATGTACTTACTATGCACTTACGTATAAGTAGGGGAAGTATTGTATTCAACCCCCCGAGATTTCACCGGAGACATATGTTTTGGGGCCCTCTGAATCCAAAAAAGGCATTTTTAGCAAAAGGTCCACGTGTGTGTGTGTGTTTGTGTGTGAACAGCATAGGTCAAAAACGAAAGGTCGGTGAAAGACCAAGGTTGGTATCTATACTTAATACCTTTCAAGGATGCTGCATAAAGATTTTGAAGAAAATACCTTTAGCCTAAACTACACCTTACATGGAAAATCGTTCGAAAATTTTGAGTTTCTCAAAAATGGCTCTAACCATTTTGATTAAAAGTAATATGTCTAAGATACTTTTATGGCAAATGAAATGTATATTTTGAGTTTTCTTGCTATAGCCCATGCAGTCCTATTTACTCTTGATCACTTTGACATAACTGGTAAACCGTAAGTGATAAATCACATCTTACTATACAAAAATGTAGATCTCATTAAAACACACTAGTTATGTCTAAATGCATTTTTTTGTGCAGTGAACCATAGCGGAGATATTCCTGTTTATTTGTGCCATTTTTTCAATACTTATACTTTTCTCAAATGGATGGTCGCTATTCACTTTTTTATATCTTGGCCATGCAAAGAGAACGGCAATTCAAAGCTCTAAAAGACTTGACTAGGGCTCAAAGTCTACTGTATTCCCATATTCCCATTGCACGTACAAGAAAATTAACAATAAGATGATTTCTACAAGTATAGAGAAAATCATGCAAGTTTTTTCTAAAATGTCAGAGAACTCACAATACAAAATAGTATGTGCAGTATCATTTAATTTAAAATATAAACATAAATGTAACATATTTTAAATATACATATTTGAAGTATAAACAATGGTAAAATATATTTCAAATTAAAGAGGAAATTTATATTTGGAAGACCGCACAGAAAGGCAGAAATGCCATTTTGGCAATTTGGGACCAAAGGAAGATAGCGAGATAGGCCGCAGGCACTTAAACAGCGGAGGAACTGAGAACGCGAGGCATCCTGTGTCCGATACGATGGCTTTCTGCTGCAAAGTTTACCGATAATATTGAAGCACTCAGGAAAAGTCCTTCCCCACATCGATCCCTAGGATGACACGGAGTTTGTTGTTTAGGAATAAAGTTCCACTTAGCCGCAAGCCCTGAGCCTGCAAAAGTATCAGCCCTGAACCACGCTGAGCACAGTTTACGTGTACAGTCCACCGCGGGGTCGCATCCTTCTTTGTTTGGAATAGAGTTCTTGCTCCCTAACTTTCATCCAGTAGGAATCGGTTCTTATTCGTATAACTTCAGTCAATCACAGACATCAGAATATCTTCCCCACGTGGAGTAAATCATGCAATAAGAGCTGGTTGCACTTTACTCTGTTAATATCTTAGTTACAATATCAACGTACTTATTTATTTTATTTTATTTTTCAAATAGCAAGTAAGTATAGGTAAAATTGACTATACTTCCTGACTTAGCAAAGTAGATGCTAGTGAAAGCTAACGAAATAACATTTCGGCTTACACCAGCAACATCCAACGTTTGCAAAAGAGGGGAGGTTGGATTTACCTCCTTCCACTTTATGCGGACTGTGCCATTCACTCAGACGTGTATTGTGTTGCATTGGCAGTGTAGTTAAATATACGTTGCGTTTGATTTACGAAAAACACTTTCAAATCTTATGCGATAAACATCTATTTATTAATTACTTCTGTGGTAGTGCTTACGTTTAAAAAGTCAATCAGTATTTGGCATCAAATTCGAAGTGCATAGCCTTAGAACATGTGAGTCCAACACGTGGCCTTCTATCCCATCGAATGCGGCCCGCAGTGATGTTTGTGGGTTATAACGTTAGTTATGAAATGAGTAATGCAATTTGAAATAAGATAAACTTCAAAGAGCAAGACTTTTTACACTTCCAACGCATGTACTTGCTAAAGCTTATAAGCTTAGTGAAAACATGGAGAAATAACATCAGTTTTGAGAAATACCCAGCCAAAATTTATATTTATTATCGTACCTACCGCGCATCGCTTTGAAGTTTCCACACATTGTTGACAGAACGGTAACGTTAGTACTTTCAAAGGCGAGTGTGTGCCAGGTGTTTTATTATTGTTACATTTTGTAGAAATTTCTACGCAAAAGGGATGTGTTATTTTGCCGTTCTGCTAGATATAACAACACAACTGAAAGAAGTTAACTCACGTCTCCAAGGTAAAGACCAATTGATCACTACTATGCCTGATCACCTGACACCCTTTGAAATAAACTTTGAACTTTGGAAATCACAAATAAAAGACAACTTTGTGCATTTCCCAGCCTTACAAAAGTGTAATGATCACAATTCTCAAAAGTACACACAAATTATATCAGAAACGAATTCCGCATTAGATTTCAAGACTTCAAGGGGTATGCAATGTTTCAATCTGTTTTGTTCCCCTTTCTCCAGTAACATAAATGAGGTCCCCAGGATATTCAAATGGAGTGCGTTGATTTTCAATGTGCGTCAGACCTAAAGGATAAGTTTAACAAAGTCCCCTTACTACAATTCTAATGCGACTACCTTGCCAGAGAAAAATATACGGGCATTAATAGACACTTCGTTTCGCATCACTCTTCGGTACCACATACATATGCAAACAGGTTCTCCAAGATGAAACATGTGAAGAACGTGAATCACCGACAGTCATCTGGAGAGTTCGCTTCGAGTTGCTACAACATCAATCAAACCAGATATCGGATGCCTTGTCCGTAAGAAGTAGTGTCACATGTCACATTGACAGGTAAAATATTAATTCAATTGTTTTAATATAAAACTTTTGTTTAAGTTTTAAACTAAAACTTACATTAAACATACACGGGTTAGTAATACTAAAACTAATTAAAACAATACTAATAACTGTGATACAAATAATGGCGATTCTGATGATAATAATAACTACAAAAAATAACAATAATAGAACTAATAAAAATGGTAATGGCGATACTGCTGATTATGATGATGATTATGATAATGATGATAATAATACCGATAATAAACATGCTAATAAAAGAATTACCATAAAATAATAACAAAATAATTGTTATTGCAATACCATGAGAAATAATAATAGTAATAATGATAATAATTAACAATAATAAACTAATGAGAATAAAATAATAGTAATAATAGTAATAATAATAATAATAATAATAATAATAATGATAATAATGATAATAATAATAATGATAATAATGATAATAATAATAATAATAATAATAATAATAATAATAATAATAATAATAATAATAATAATAATAATAATAATAATAATAATAATAATAATAATAATAATAATAATAATAATAATACTAATAATAATAATAATAATAATAATAATAATAATAATAATAATAATAATAATAATAATAATAATAATAATTATAATTATAATAATAATAATAATAATAATAATAATAATAATAATAATAATAATAATAATAATAATAATAATAATAATAATAATAATAATAATAATAATAATAATAATAATAATAACCATAATAACTAAAAATAATAATAAAATATATCTATAACATTAACAAGAAACAAAAAAGCCCATCAAACATTTCGCGCCCTCATGTTTGAATGGATTTTGTTACGGCAATTTCCAATCTGTAATCCGTAATGTTAGAGAATAGTAGCATAAACAGGAACGAGTTTATTCCCTGGTAAATAAAGTCTTGTAAGTGAAGTGGAAAATATTCTAAGACTGTTCCTCTGTATATCACGCGCTGCACATGCCACTTGATGCCTGGGCATTTCCTCTGCCACTCCGCTCGCTGTCTTACAAGCAGAACAAAGTTCACACACGCCACTGACTGGATTTACCCCTGTTATTTCTGTAACTCTTTTAACGCACGAAGGGTTGTCTAGTTATGCAAGGGCTGGCTGGAGTGGGTCACCTGGCATAATGAGTTAAAGTGTTTTCTGGAAGGCTAATGACCCCAGACCACCTGGGCCAGCAAATCAGATATTCGATTGTGAACATTTGGAAGTAAAATGGATGGTTTATACTGACAGGAATTGTACATATTTTAGTGGTGCAATTACGACCGTGCGGAAAACATAGGATAGCAAATTATGTGATGTGTTTGTGAGAAAACTGTAAGACGAAGAGAAAATAAAACGAACATACAAGTAGATACTAATTAAGGTACCAATTATCAAAATAGGTGTATCTATACTCCGAATATCCTGTATATTTTAACATATCCCTTGCAGGTTTCGTTTGCGTGGTGTTTGAGACATTGTAAGACAACGCTACAATAATGTTAGAATAATGCTATATTAACCTGGCTTTTACATGGCACTGCGCATAACATTTTCGAAGTTAAAGGATATTTAATAATTGTTATACACCGCAATGTTTCCCAGCACATGACCGCTTCCATAACAGCAAATGGTAAGTAACAACTATAAAGGAAATACAAATGTAAGGTATAGTATATAGCTACAATACAATATAATACGAGAACGCGTTATCCGTTAAAGTATAGCCTGTAGGTGAAGAGAAAGGGGGTTGCCCACCTTACTGACCAGAGTAAACCGGAAGGAACATTGTTATAGAAACATGCCCCTCCAAGTGCACTTGTGGCACACAAGTTCTTGTTTAAATGCTTCTGTAATTGAATAGCTTTGAGTGTATTTATTTACTCTGTAATGAATGTTCACCAGAAGTGCTAAAATATTTTTATTGTTTTCACAAGAACTCGCTTCTTACTTGTTCACTATTACCCCTTTAATGAGAATATATACTTACAATTTGACAAATGTTCTCTTTCAACTATTCATTCGGTTAACATAGCTTACATTTGTTGCATAAAGTAATCAATAACTTGTACAATCATACACAATAATGAAATCTTTAAAATCGTATACAAACATAGAGGTAACACTCAAAAATGTTTTCAATGACACCACAACATACTCAATGACCTTAAGAATGGTTAGTTTCTGTGAAAAAGTGCCTTTTAAAATACGCTTTTTTGTGTGTCCAATTGTTTTTCTATTGAAAATATTTAATTTCAGCTATAGCGTAGAATATGTGGGACTTTTAAAACACGCTGTACATTTACATATACACCATCCTATATTTTACACTTAGTGTCTTTTGGACACTTTTTGATATAAGTTCTTTAACAGCGATGCACTTGAATAACACGAGTCGAATAAAAATTCCAACTGCAAGCAAAAGCAAATAAAAACAAATTAAACATACTTATCCTCGACCGCTGGGGATCAAAATAGTAACTCCGTAGGTAAATTGAAGTGTGCGTTTATTTGCATAACGTAAAGAAGAATAATAGTGGTACATGAAACTTCAATATATTTATTCAAACTCTGATGGGTTGAAACTCATAACCATTAATGTTTTAATAACTAAAATAAACAGCGTTACCTCAACAAAGAGAACCAACAAAAGAGGAAAAAATTGTTGGTTTTACCCTCACCTTATCAAACTTGAGCATTTGAATTGTAAATGCCGCTCTGCTTATAAAATCCAATATTGACATCAATAATACGCAGCCATCAAAAAAGGTAATAAAAGCTGAAGTGCAGCAGCTCATACTATCAGACCTTCCGTCTCTGATTTAATTTGGCACGGTTAAAATCACGGGAAAAAGAACACGCTATTGGTTCGAGTGACTGCTATTAGATGGAAAAATATTCTCGCTTCGAATGCAGAAGACTTGACATTTTTATTCCTCAAAATATACACTTCTACATGAAAACGTTTGAGGCCTTTCATGCGTAAACCACATAGGCATTATGTCAAATAATAAGAGACTTTTCAGTATGATATATCCACCTATAGCCCGGTATATTTTCAACACTAATACACACACACTCACACACGTACACATATATACACACATACACACATATACACACATACACACATATGCACACATACACACATATACACACATACACACTCACACATACACACATATACACGTACACACAAACACACAAAGACATACACACATATACACATTCACATTTACACTCATTCATACTTCCAGACCCTACGAATAGTCTTGACAGAAGAAAAATTCCTACACCACTGCCGGGAATCGAACCCTGCAACCCGTGCACAGCAGGCAGGTGCTTTGACTGAGCTATGGGACTAGCCTAGAAGCCTACGACTAGCTTAGTATTCCACCCAAAAATTCGATACTGAGATTCACCAGAAACTTCTTTCGAAGTCTTCCTGAATCAACAGAAGGGGAGAGTTGTATGAGCCTGTGTGCGTGCGCGTGTCGGCGTGCGTGAGCATGCGAGCGCTTGTCTGCTCTCTTTGACCAACATATTTTCAAAAATGAGAAGTCGATTAAATCCCTACCAAACTCGGTATTCAAGTTCGCCATCTTCCACAGATCTGAAATGAAAATTTTAACCCCCCCCCCTATCCAAACTACCCCTTACATGGAATATTAAAGAAAATTTATTTTCTCAAAAATGCCTCTGACGAGTTTGATTACATTACCACATATTTAAGATATTTAATGACACAAAGTGTATCTTGAATATTTTGGCTTGAATATTCCGAAGGCTTTCTCCCTCCGAATTAATTTTATATACAGTAGAATCCCGAAATAACGCGGTTGTTGGAGGACATGCTTTAGCCCCGCGTTATAACGATTCCGCGGTATATTGTAATGTGAGCTTAGAAATGATAAAAATTCATCCCACGGAGGTGGTGGGAAACATTCGTGCTATAATAAACTAAATTACATTGTAAAGTATGTACAATACGGTAGAGTACACCGCTTTTAAATGTAAAAAATAAAAATTAAAATAAATAAATAAAAAGTACGCGGCATATACTTTCCCCCCACGTCAAATCCGAATCCGCGGTATTTCGGGCTTCTACTGTACATAGTTGACAAACCATAATACCTAGAAACACAAAATCTTGCTACATAACAAATGTAGACCTTCTTAAAACACAGAACTTTTTGAGTTACGTGTCTTTTCTGAGATACTTTATCAAATGGGAAGTATTTCTTTCTTTTCTTCCGTCTTTCTGTCTTTACTTTTTCCCTCCTGTACCTGAAAACAATGTCATTTTAAACCTATGACATAGTGACTAACTTTAAGCAGACTTGACTACGGTTTAAGCCTAATGTATTAATCGAACCTCAATGTGCTTGTAGGGAATAAGTGTTTAAAAACAACTTTATTAAATGTATATCTCGATAAACACCAAGTAGATAAAAGAATGTGTTTGTGATAACTGTGTAGAGAAACTCATGTAAGTGCAACACTTCACATTTATAGATAAATGACTCTCGTCCCGCTCCCCTTCTCTCTCTCACTCTCACTCTCACTCTCACTCTCTCTCTCTCTGTTTCTCTGTAGTACCTTTTAATTCATAACTTTTGATCTATATAGAAGTTTTACAAAAATTCACGTTTTAGGTCCAGTGAATAAAAAAGGTCTGATATGTTGCACTCACATGGCTTTCCCTACTCTTGCACTAACTATTCTTACAAACGGCTATTCCTTTGTCTTCTTCCTGTTAAAGATTACAGACACAGAGGGGACACCTCGCTCCTACACAGATATATTGTGGCCACCGCCCCCCAGGAGACAGGGATGAAATGAGGGAACCGAAGGTGTCACACAGGGTCGCAGCTAGACAAGCCACAGAGACGCACGAAAGTCGCTAACAAGTGTTGAAATCTCTTCATCCCGGCACCAGGCCCCGCCAAGCAGCCATCACACGGCGGGTGCGGTATCGCACTGAGCTCACTCTCCCCTCCCCCCCCCCCCCCCCCCCCGCTGATGACCTAGAAGTTGAGCGCCCTTAAACCAAATCCAAAAATCCTCCCCCCCCCCAACCCGACGGAGGACAAGGGCCGGCCACACACCACCTAACGCCAAGAACAGCAGTTACCATGCACTACCATCCACGCCATCTGCCCGGCACTGCCAACACTACACGCCTGAAAGTACACCTGAAAGGTGATAAAGAAATGGAAAAAGAGACATGATGGAAAGGAAACCGTAGTATGAAATAATGCACCCCAGCATTCGCCTAAATGGCATGGGTAAACTACGGAAAAACCCATGTCAGAGTGCACGACCACGGGGATCGAACCCGCGACCTCCCGAATGCGGGCCACAGACGTGGCCTGAGCCTTCCCGCTCGGTTCTTCTTCATGTTAGTCGAGATAAACATTTACAGAAATCATCTTATTAATTTTCTTGTAGTCACAAGGCGAATATGAGAGTACAGTAGGCTTTGAACGACAGACAAATCAAAATTCCGTTCTCTTTGCACGACCAAAGAATTGAAAGGTGAGTAACGACCTTTCACTTGGGAAAAGTTTAAGTATTGCAAAACTCACAAATAACCAGGAATATCTCCGGAATGGTTCACTCCACAAAAAAAGAATTTGGACACAACTTGTGTGTTTTAACGAAATCTAGGTTTTTTGTGTAGTATGATTCGGTCTACCTCTTACGGTTTACCAGTTATGCAAAAGTCATCCAGAGTAAACAGGACTGCGTGGGCTATAGCCGGAAAATTTAAAATACGCATTTTATTTGCCACAAAAACATTTTAAACATATGGTATTTCAATCAAAATCATCAGAGCCATTTTTGATATAAAAATTTTCGAAAATATGTGCAATGTAAAGGGTAGTTTAGGGTGGAGGAATTTTCTTCAAAATCTCAGTGTGGCACCCTTGAAAGGTATTGAGCTTAAATACCAACTTTGATTCTTAACCGGCCATTCGTTTTTGAGTTCTGCTGTTCACACACACGAGCACGCGCACGCACACGCGCACGCACACGCACACACATATACGGAACTTTTTCTAAAACTGCTTCTTTTGGACTCCGGGGCCATCAAAACATGTGTAGTCGATGAAATCTCGACATCGAAATTTTTGGTGGAATACGATATTTCTCCTAATACTATACGTAGTGGAGAAATTAAAAACAAAATACAAGAGGCAGTGTTTCTGAAGGTGGGGGAAAATAGTTCGACTCCAAAAGGAACATTTTTAAGCAAATTCACCCATACGATACTACTGTGAAAGGTTTCGTTGCTTTTCATTTTCCTAAAATACCACTAACGATTTTGATTAAAATATGATACATTTCGGATGTTAATGTATATATTGGATTTCCTGTGTATAGCCTGTGAAGTGTTCTTCATAGTATTTGAAGTTTGTATCATTATGAGTTCGGCATAAGCTTTCTGCACCAAAAATGTTAAGATCGTTAAAATAATCATTTTGTGTCCGGACATTCTTTATGGTTAGACATACCTATTCGAATGTTCCATGTTGCATGCAAATGCTTTTAAGGGTAGTTTTTCTGTCTAATTATAAGCTTTAAAGTTTGCGTTTGTTTTTTCTTTCAATCACAACAGCTTGTTCCCTCGATTAACCAAAAGTGTTTGGTATCTTGGAATTCGCGAAGCATAATTTAGCAGCTATAGTTCAGTGAGCGTCTAGACGAACATTTGGAATTGAGGTCCCTTCAAGGTGATAACGACGGGTGTCTCTGCAAAGGAAAAGGTCACTAAAGACTGCTTATGTCAGATGAGAATGTCCAGTGTGTTAGAACGGGTACAGTCCTCAAAGTTTGTACGGCAGACGAGTCATGAACTAGTCATTCCCACAAAAAGTGTGAAAGACGTTAAGAAATCCTGTCACAGTTACCTGAAAGCCTACAGGAGTTTACACGGAAAATTGTTGTTGCAGTGTGGTCTGTCACACCGGGTACGCTAACGTCAGTGTAAACTATCAGTTGGATGTATGCCACGTCACCAACGAATCCCATACTGAACATTTCTAAATGTGTTATGGCAACTTCTACAATCTTCCTTCGATCTGAGTTATGACTCAGATTAATATTGCATACCACTGAGTATGTGTATATATTAGCTTGGAACTCATATTTTCTTCTTCTTCACCATCATCATCATCATCATCATCATCATCATCATCATCATCATCATCATCGTCGTCGTCGTCGTCGTCGTCATCGTCATCATCATTGTATACACCCTGTACATTTGCGAAAGTTTGTGATTAAGCAAGATATTACAATTCTATACCATCCATATACGAGAAAACGTTATAATCAGTAGAAAACGGCAATATTGCAAAGCAGAGCTTTGCTTCATAAAATCTGATACTTAGATCCAGAAGGGAACACCGTTATTAACCATGTAAGTGTAACTTTGTACCATAATAACGAAATCAAACATAACGTAATACTATCAATTTGAGTGTAATTCAGGCATCTGAAAGCGAGTTCAGTGGCACGAGGTCTAGCTTTAGCTTATGGCTGAAAATTAGGGCTTTACTACCAAAATGAAGAATAACTCGCCCAACCCTTCACCCCTCACCCACCGCCGCCGCAACCACCACCACCACCGCCCACGCCCCCATATCCACACGTATACACAAGCTTCACACAAGTATGTTATCTCTCTCCCGCTCGCTTCCATACTTTCGTTAAAAATATGTCTACAAACACTAACTTTTATTTAATTTTGTTAGGTGTTTAAATAAATATGAGTGTAAGATATCGCGTTTTAGTTCCCCTTTTTACTGTTTAAATAAAATTATGGTTCGCTTTATTCCATGTTCATTGTCATACACCTCTTTTATTTTACTTCATTTTTTCCTCATTGAATGCATCAATAAGCACCTTGACATTTTTGTATCCTATGGGTTCTATTTCTATGCTTTTTTGTTTGGTTATTCTTGTTTTTTACTTAAGAGCATAATCAATGACGTCTTAAGTTAAACCGTTTAATCTATTTTACTGTTTATTTCGGCCTTAACAGGTACTTCGATTTTAGTTGCTTTCATTAAACGTGTAATATTTCTCTGATAAAAATACGAAGGAACTCTTAAGAATCGCAAAGAAATAGCTAAGTTAATATTGTTCCCATAATGCAATAAGTAATTAGCAGGGGCATTATACAGAGAGCATACTTTCTACTTCTGTGAGCCTCGTCTTCCCTTTTAGTGTGATATTCCCCAAGTTCCAGCCAGAAAAGGGGCTGTTATCAAAAATATGTATTTGAAACTTTTTCTACAGATGTTTTTATTCTACTTAACACGATCTCGGCCACCTCCGTAGCGCAGTAGTAGCGCACCTGCCTCTGTCGTGGAGGACCCGGGTTCGATCCCCGATACCAGCATGGGGAATTTTTTCCCCGCTGGGAGGTCTGCCACGTTAAGTTCTGGAGCGGCCAATTGAGGAGCTAATTGATAAAGAAGTAGCACCCCTAGGTCGCGAAGGCTGCATAACCTCCCAGGAGGGCTCGAGGCGCTGACCACGTCCCATCCTCCAGTTCTGCACCCCACTCATGACGCATGTATATAATACATATTTTCCGATTAACTATTTGTATGTAGGTATTCGCTTCGTTTATATGGAATTAACTTCAAAGTGTTCAAGGCCTTAA
This sequence comes from Tenodera sinensis, assembly GCA_030765045.1. NCBI lineage: Eukaryota > Metazoa > Arthropoda > Insecta > Mantodea > Mantidae > Tenodera > Tenodera sinensis. Next base: position 195,630,560 of record CM060962.1, on the reverse strand, counting down.
TGATGTAAGACAACGAAAATGAATTAAGCGACGGTTGATGCAATAGATGCGTACGCGACTAATTTAATGTCAAATAGTATATTGCGTAACAATAGCTGTAAGTAATACATATCAGGTCGAGAATGCGTTTTGGGAATACGAGGTCGAGTTTTCCCAAGCATTTGAGATCTGATAAATGACTTCCGTCGTTGTTAGTCAATTACTCATTGCAATTCTTGAAAAACCCGTAAAAATCAATAATAAATAAAAGTTAATTTTCCATATTTTATTTAACATCAAGGAAAAATGAATTCTATATGTGAAGAAATGAAAAGCTGCATTTACACCTAAATTATATGGGAAACGCCTTCTTATCCACTCTTTTGTTAATGAATTTCGCAATAGAATTTTTACTTGAAGCAGCACATGTCTTGGTTTCTAGGTTACTTGTTTATGTAACCATATTGAATCTTTTGACTTTTGATGCTATTATCAAGGAGTAAAATTTTATAAAAATGAGCGACATTGCTATTAAAGAGGCTGCGGATCTAGCATGTGCATCAATTTTACCAGCGAAGTCGAAACAAAGATACGTTGAAGCTTACAAAGCTTTCCGAATTTGGTGCTTTGATAAAAACGTTAACAGTTATACCACTGAGACAGTTTTATTGGCATATTTTCAGGGAAAATATACATCTGCAGTGAGCTACACCTACGTCATTTCCTCCTGGTACCGTAAGTATTAAAGACCAGTTTTAGTCTTGTTGCGATGGTAGTTGGTAAATAAATTGTAAATTTAGCTTACACTACCAAATATGTGTTTACAATGATTAACTTGCGCATCAAGTATTGCAAAAAATATATTATAACGTTCGCGGAAGAAGTTTATTTTAAAATAAAACTGCATACAGATGAACTTAGATTTACCATCACAGAATTAATTACTGCTCTTGAAATAGTAATTAATCGGTTCAAAACCGTATTTTGCTTCTCTGCAACCTTGACGGAAGAAGATATTCTTTTAAAAATAGTGTCGCGTTGGCCGCCAGCATAGATTAGTGAGTGTGTGCTATATAACACCGATAGAGGCGGGTTTGAAAGCGTCCTGCGGCACAGTTATTTTGGAAGCCTGGAGAAATGATGCCAGGAATTCTCAAAGCTAAGTGGACCGGCAGTACGGTATGTGAATGCGTAGTAAAATGCTCGTGATTTGTTTGTTAAGCGCTTTGGGTTAGTTTGGTGTAAACTATTGTAAACGCTGTAACAACCATAAAGCAAAAATTGTTTTGGTTACACGTGTTTTACTAAGGCCAGTTTTTATCCATGTAATTAAAGGAAATAGAGAAAGGTAAAACGTAACAAGACTTCAAATTTTTCTATAATACCTTGAAGTACAATAATTTTCATCTCTTACGCGGTGCTGCAAGCATTCTCAGTATTGCTGTTTTGCCAACGTTCAGCGACTTGAAAATACAGGACGGCTGGAGATTGTCAGTTGTTATTGCTAAGGGAAAGTTATTACTCTTGTACACAACATACAGCGGTTGCCTCCGAAAAAGGCCATTCTTTTCTATTGATAGCATAGTTCCATAACAATTCACACGTACCGACTTTCCTTCATAAGCGGAATTGCCCGTTTTACATTCGTTAGCATGCTTACAGTTGTTTCGGGCAAAATATTTCTACCAATGCTCTTTTACATGACAGATAGAAACTGCCATTGCAGAGAATAAAAATGAGTTACGCGAAACATTTACACCGATATAAACTGGAAACGATGGTTGTTAAATACGTTAGAACATCTATAAGCCACGGTTTATCATGCAGTATTTCCTGGTTTACTACGCTCTCAATTTAAAAACAAATTTAAATAGTTTAAGTTACTAGCGATATAAGGGTTTCATTTTGCTAAGTGCATATACCAGGTGTCCACAAATTGGTGCATACGTCTCCATGGCCACATTTCAAGGACAGAAGTTTAACGATATCCGTGTTGTATCCCTAAAACGAAAACAAAACATTCAGATTGTCGTTAATGGCGTCTGAAGTATATTTTCCCTTTCTGCCCCATTTTATTTTGACTTCCTTTTTGTTTTTCACACATATAGTACACAATACACACAAACACTTAAGTTTAAGGCTGCACTCGAACCCGCGACCCTCTGTGCGGCGGATCACTAAACATGCGCTCCAGCGACCACAGCTACGAGGACCGACAGAGTGTTAAAGTGGTACGTTTTGAATGTATACATTGTACAAATAGGTTACAACGCAAAGGGGACACCTCGTGCACAGGGATCTGCATAGATCTATTGGGGCTATCATTCCCCAGCAGGAAGGCATGAAGTGAAGAGACCACAGGAGACTACAGGCCGCAGACAGGCAGACAGGCATGTCATAAATTCCAGCATCTGTTATGATACAGGTAAACCTAATGTGATACAGCAAAGTAGTTGGTGTTCCGTAATCATGATTTGCCGGTCGTTTTCGTTTGGCTCTGGCGGAGGGCGCGGTGGTCCACGCCCGGTCCGGTGCCACCGCAGGGCGGTCCAGCCGATAATGAACGCACTGTAGCTATGTCCTTTGCCATTTGTTTTATTGCTGAGTTAATCAGAACATGAACTTTGGCATTGTAGAACTACCATCTCTTTAAAAGTGAACATAGCTCGTGTATAGCCAAACAAATGGCATTAGATACTTAATCTTCTTCCTTTGCAATCCGTTTTATTTATATTTCTGTAGGCGAAATTTAAGTCATGGTATTTGAGTACCGACCTTTACTGCTAATAAAAAAGTGCGTTAGTTATGCCAGAGAACGAAATATTTACTCCTATAGCTTCCAAACGCTACCGTCTAATGTATCTCGCTTTATCGTGTATTTTGGTGTCTTGAAAAGCAATTACAGTCGATAAAGACAAAATAATAAAAAATATTGTTGGTTATACAGATGTCGACGTTTAGGAAAGGTATTAGCATTATACACATTTATGAATTATAGCACCCAGTTTTCGACCACTTCCGTAGCGCAATTGGTAGCGCGCTTGCCTCTGATGCGGGGGACCTGGGTTCGATCCCCGGTACCAGCGTGGGGATTTTATCCCCTCTGGAAGGTCTGGCACGGGGTGCCCTCAGCCTCGTTAGCCCCAGGGGGACCAAGAGCTACTTGATGGAAAAGTAGTGGCACCAGGTCGTGAAGACCGCATAACGGACCGGGAGGGATCGGGACGCTGACAACGTACTACCCTCCAGTACTGCACCCCACCAATGATGCCTGTAGTGGGCCGACGCAGCGGCTGGGCGGTAAGGCCTGGCTCTTCATGAGCTGTAGTGCCGAGGCTTAGCTTAGTTTTAGCATCCAGTGTTCAGGTATAAGTGCTTGTAAACGCATTTGAAAGTTGTTTTTTAATTCATAAAAATAATCGTTTTATTAATATAACTTCTCTGCTGTGTAAGTACATAACTCGCATTTTTACTTTCTATAACACTAAAATAACAAAGTTATAGATAGCAGGTAGAGGAAATATTATACTGTGTGCCCATTAGAAAAAAGCGAACTGGAGGAACTGTTACGTAAACATCCCTATCAAGTTTATGCACACCAGTGATTCACATATCAACGTTACTAACTAGTGTTAACCAACAGTCACAAGATCTTAAAAGTCACTGAGTCAAAATAGATTCTGTCATCGAGGCGGATTGTCCACAGCAAGGGGGTGGTGTTCTATAGTGTCTGGCCTTCTATAGCACGCACAGCTTATTGAGATACCCCCAAAACAACCTTGATATTTTCCCCCATGACGCAGTCTGGTTATATTTGGTGATATTCCATTCGTTAAGTTGCATTAGTGCCGCCAACTGTTCGTAACCTATAACCATGGTAAAGCTACGGCCATAGCTGGTGTTATTGCGTCTGTTATGTTGCCACAGAAGCCCTTGTTTATGAACGCGTTGCAGAGAGGCTAACTGATAGATTCTAAAACAAGATTCTGTTTAGACGACATATTAATTAATTAATTAATTAATTAATTAATTAATTAATTAATTAATTTACCTGTGGACGTACTGCTCGTGTTTGTGTATGTAAATTCTTTTAGAGCAGTATATGCAGTTATAGTCACTATTGTTATTTTTGTGTTGGCAACATAGTAGTGCATTGAATGTATATTACGATATTTAACGCTCGGAAGTGATTTTATGCAAAAGTGTTATTGCAGAACAAAATTTGCCGAAGCTGAGTACGTTCTTTGTTGTGTGGTAACGATGTTCAAGCATTATTATCGTTTGAAAGCGTGATACTTGAACCCTGTCATATTTGAGGTTAGAAATGCCTTTATTATGTACGTTTTCAGACTGCTTTGTGGGACACTTTCGTCAGCTGTTTAGTGTAATGTCGGCCATGTTGGACTCTTAGGAACTGCCGATAAACTGTGTCTACTATACCTGCCGGGTTGGGTCTGTCCCCTTAACAGACAATAGTCGACCAATAAAATGGTCATTCTATGCCGGCATTACGACTAAAGAGAATTTGTTTGGGTAGGATCCCGAGGATTCACCTTCGAGAAAGTTTCGCCATGGAGTGCACTGTATAAGAGGACAGTGAAGGAGTGAGACAGACACTCACGCACAACGTACACACGTACGCACACTCACGCACATACCCACCCCACACCCCCTAGACCTGCGTACACCGACACACACAAAACACGTTTGCATCCATGGGACCGCAAAGTGTGTATTTCCAGTGAAATCTCGAAATCAACTCTTTCTTTTACAGAATGCAATACCTGCTCTACTCAATATAGATAAGCAGTAGAGAAGCTAAAATGTCAATAGCCATTATGAGTTAAAGATATTGTGCTTCTTAGTTATAGCATATTATATAAGTATTTCAAAATATTACTACATCGTGTGGGGCGTTGTTTAAACACAGAAACAGTAATAAAATTGCCATCTCTGGAATTAGTTTAAAATATCCATGTAATTGGGTGCACATGCTATACAATAGATCCTAATTGTTGCATTAAAATGTCAAATGAACCGGATCAAAGCTATGGATTTTAGAATTGTCACAGTGGGGTATAGATAATTCGAAATGCCTATACCTGGCGTTTGCAGAGAGCACTGTAACTGGTTTCAATCAGTCTATCAGTGACCCTTGGCCGCTGTTGGGCAGGTTGTTTCTACTGAACAAGGTTTGAGTGCTGTTAATTTTAAGACCACTGCTCAAGAATTCTTTCTTATCACAAAAGGATATCCTAAGAGATAAGGATAAACCACAAAAATATTTTTTAGATTTCGCTAACAAAATGGGAAACAACAAAAGTGAATGTACCCTGTGAATTTAATAACCGAAATCCCTACCTGTCCAGAGGCCCTTGTTTAAGGTATGCTGTAGAGGTGTATCATTTTTCAGAAAATCAAGGTGACAGGCATTAAGTAGAAAGCTCTCTAGAGAAACACCACAAAAAACTGAAAAAGTTAGCTTTTACAAGAGAAGCAAATGCTCCGTCTCATCGCGTTACTTTGTTACAAGCATTTTCAAGACAATATCGAGCTGTTAAGCCATTCTCCCTGCCTTTCCGACCTTGTGCCGAGATTTATAGCTTTTTCTATGCGGGCTGGTAGTTTTCAAGCCCTTCACCTATGTAGGGGGTTTCAAAAGTAGTGTCTCGCGCTTCGGGTAAATAATGCACGAGAGATCGAAAAATAGTATACACGAGGTGCCACCTGTTTAGTTTCTCCGCTGATAAAGTACGTCCCACCCAAATTTCGAGTTCTTATTGGAAATTATTCTTTAGGAGTCCATCTGTGAGTGAACAGCATAACTTGAAACCGGGAAATGAAATGAATGGAAATTTCGTACACAAAATCAACTTATTTTTAAGGGCTGAAATGGAAACTTAACCAAGAACACCCAGAATAATGCCAACAAAAATTCAATGTTGGTCTTATTGAACGCTTTTAGATAAATGAACCTAATAGAATTTGTTTTAGATCACGAAATACAAACAACAATTAAAAATGCTACAAGCATTTTAATATATTATGTCAGGAGGAAGAAAAGACATTACTGACATGATGTACTATAAACGTTCATTGACTTTGTAATCTTTGGAATGAATATCATTTAAACGTGACATATGTGATTTGTAACTAATTAAGAGAAATGAAAGCCAACATCAACACATTATAGTAGCAGATGCAATAAGGATAAACGTATAAACGTTGGTTGCTAGAGGCAGTAAACAGCGCTCAAAGAGGCGCTGGTCTTTCCTGGAGGAAGTGCGCGATCAGGCTCCGAAGAAAAAAGAACTAGCCAGGACGAATTAATTATTAATTCAAGATAAAAGGTAAAATAACACGGTAAAATGGCTGCTTAATAGTAGGAAGATTAATGCCAAAATAGATTGATACTTACTTTAACACTTTGTTAAGGAACTGCTACATTAAGTCCTAAAAATTCGACATTTCACCAGAAACACTAGTGATGAAGTTCCCTGAATGCAAAAAAGATCGAAAGAGAAAAACATTTTTGAGAAATGGTTCGGTTATCATTATCTGTGTGCAAGAATATGTGTGTGTATCTGTGTGTGACACAGAGAGAGAGAGAGAGAGAGAGAGGGGGGGGGGGAGGGCTACATACGTCAAAAATGAAAATTCGACTAAATTCCTTAGTTGGTGTTTAAGTTCAGTGCTTTCTAAGGATAAAGCAATCCAAATTATTCTTAACATGGAAACCTGTTGATAATCTTTTATTTTCCCAAAACTGGCTGACTATTTTGAATAAAATATCATATACTTAAGATGATATTACAAATAAAATGTACCCATGTATATATTTTTTCTAGGAATAGTCATCGTGATTATGAATGAATTTTGCATAAACCATGAGAGATACACAAACTCTTACTATACAAACAATCTATATCTCGTTAAGGCACAAAGCTAATCACCTTTTTTTTTTTTTTTTTTTTTTTTTTGTGGAGTTAAAGTTTTCAGAGATTTATTAGTTTGGATTTCCCAATACTTTATACGCTTTTCGTGTGACAAGTCCCTATTTCTCTTTTCTTGTGACCATGCAGAGAACACGGCATTTCAAAGCCAATCCGCATTTTGAAAATCCGACCATCGCTTTAGCTTACTTTATCCAATTGTGTAAATGTACAATAAAGGCTCATCTCGATTAAAAGAAGTAGACAGCAGAATAAGCTTTTGTAAGATTATTTTGTAGAAGAATATAGAAAGTCATGTGAATGTAACATCTGAATGTTTTAGTACTGCGACAGCAAATAGTGACTAGTTCTATAGGAAGTACTGTACTCCGCAACGACTGAGAAATTTAACTTCGCCAAAGCAAGGCAAAATCATTTTTCTACTCTCGACAAAATTATTAAGCTTAGACGCTGGTCTCCTGATTCCGAGGCAGTGGGTTCAAACCCGACCAAGACCGATGACTTAAGTGTGCTTAAAGGCAACAGCCACATGTCAGTAGATTTGGGGCAATTCTTGCGGGACGAAATTCCGCCAATTTTCTGTTACTCTTGCGGTGAAGAGACCTAATTGGTAAACCACTCTGAAGCTAAAGTTATGAAGCACATCAGAATAGATGTTTAAACTGCGAATAGGATAGCTTGGTGAGAAGCAGGATTAATTATTCATTCATTCATTCATTTATTTAGATATTTACTTACTTAATTTGAGTCCTCTCTTGGGCAAGTAATATGAAACAACGAGGATTCTTGCAAAAACAGTGCAACCGGGCATAGGTACGGTCATGGAAAAGATGGTTGAGCGTATTAGGAGAGCAGAATATTTCCCACGTCGTGTTGCAGCGCAGCTTACCCAAGTCGATATTCCAACATGCAGCTGAGACTGTTGATAGTCTCTTATACATGTTGTTGCCTATTTGAGTGTCTGATAGACGACAACATGTGAAACAGGGACTACCAATAAACTCAGCTGCATGTTGGAATATCTGCTCTGTAAACCGCGCTGCGATACGACGTGGGATTTAAAAATATTCTGCTCTCCTAATGGGCTAAATCATTTTTTCATGTCTGTACATGTGTTGAGAGATACTCTAATGTCTTTGTTTATGCTACACTATTGAAACTGTTCCTTTAGAACATTAATGGAATCACTAAAACTGCAGAAAACGGAATATTGGAAGTAAACCTTTAGTGGTTTACCAGCATATTAATGCCTTACTTAATTTGCTTCAGTCAAGTAATTTTCCAAACTCAATAATTGTTGTTTTTCCAAACATTAATGAATAATCAAAATATGTTGAACTATGATTTCTGTTCTATTCCTAAATACATGTTTTACATATTATTTGTTCCATGCTTGGGGATATTTTGTGTGTTATTGATTAATTAAATAGGTATCAAGTTTAATATAATTAAAAATACATAAATAACGTTTTTTTTCAGATGTATGATTTAAGAATTCTTCTCATAGGACAGACTACAAAATAGAGGTGCATTAAAGTCGTGGTATAATACTTTAACAAAAACATTACGATATTGATTTTGTTCTAGAAATGAATGCATCACCATAACAATAACTACTCATTAATCTTATCAACAATGCTTCTGCAATGAGACCTTAAATTTACCGTTCGAATGCTAAAACAAAAACGTTTTGAGACATATACTTACAAGGGAAGTACTCCAGCTCGGGCTAAAACCAACTGGCAACGCGTTTAAAATATACTTTTGTATGTGTTCAAATAGCCATCAACGTCATTCATCCGTATGACAACGTGTGCGGCCGCTAGCACCATCTGAAGGTCAGCACACTGCGCCGTAGCTGTGCAGATAGTACGAACGTGACCGTTACAGTGTTTGGTAGTGAAGTGCACGTACTGGCGTCAAACATGAGTAGGTCGAAGCCAATTAATTCTGTGAACGTTGTTAACCTGCTGCGCGACTGGTGCCTCGAACTTACACACCGGATAATGTGTGTGTAATTGGAGTGGAGGACGAACCGTTTGCATGCACGTCTGTGACATAATGTAAAAATAATACAGGGATTTAAAAGAAATACATACTGAAACATTGAAAAGGAATAGTGATTGTGAGTCCGATGGCGGTGTGCACAGGGGTATGAAAGTTCCAATAGTTCTGGAACGTTCTCTCCAAGAAATGAAGGAACTGCAAGTCAGAGTGAACACGCAACTTCACCCCCAAAATATCACGACACAGTGTGCTACGGTGTATTGATGACCAAACGTTGGACAATATTTATGAGGATTATTTTAATTGTGGTTACCATTCTTACACAACACGTATGAACCGTTGCAGCTGCATTCGTACGAAATCCAGTTACAGGATCAAAATGTAAATAAAACTTCAAAATTGATGGCTAAAAGTATCTGTAGCAGCACAGTATGACAAAGCCAGAGACTATGGATCAGCAGTCCACTGTTGGCACATTGCAGTGTAGCCAATGTATCAGTATGGATTTCTGTTGAATCCTCATAGTATTTTTACATTATGATGTCTCATAACATGCATGCAAATGGCCCATACTCCACTACAATTACATTCACATTATCCGGTGTGTAAGTTCGACGCACCTTTCTGCGGAGCAGATCAACAACGTCCACAGGATTAACTGGCTTCAGCCTACTCATGTTTGAAGCTAGCACGTGCACTTCACTACCGAACACAGAAACGGACTATCTGTACAGCTACGGCGCAGTGAGCTTAGTAGACTAACCTTCAGTAAGCGCTAGTGCCCGTACAGGTAGTTTTACAGATGAATGAGGTTGATAGCTATTACAACATTATATTTTAAACGTATTTCCAATCGGTTTTAGCCTTTCCAGCTGGGGTAATTCCCTCATTAGTGTTGAGCTGTTTCTCAATTTATTTCTACAATTAAAATTCCTCTCCAAAAGCTCTCATCAAGAATGGTATATTTTGTTCTTCTCGTGTGATCTTTAAACATTAACGTTTATTTCAGTAAATTAGAGAATTAAAAGTTAACATTAGCCTGAAACTGCTATTTCAAAAAGTTTAGTTATACTTTCTATATGTAACCCTGAAATACAAATTTAAAATTTTTGCACCATCTGCAGACCATAGTGTATTTATATAGCGAGGTATGGACATATTCCCTAAATGTAAACGTTTTGCTGAAGTAAATGTTCACTCAGTGGCCAGCCCGAAGGTTAATAACTCGATAATTACCGTTTAACCCGACAGAGGTCAGCTCTGAGGTTGACATGGTAATTAAAATTATTTTGTCTCCGCAACACGCTCTGGCTGTTTATTAGCAGGAGATTGACCTTTGCTCCTGGCCACAACCTTCCTTTCTCTAACGATCTTTTTGTGGCGGGTAGTTGAAATGTCAGTAAAGGTCGTTCTCGGCGATACAATACAGGTCCCTGGTTTGATGCAGTATTCACGACAGCCCAAAATTAACTACACTAATGTTTAAACATGACAAGGCTTGTTTCGAGCGCTATTATCTCTTTCATCACATAGCAACACAGCCCATAATGAAGAGTTGGTCACAGGCTGTTTCAGATTTGCTCTTAATTAGCTCCAGAGCTGCACGAGTGGATTTCTGAGTTTCAAATGTAATACACCCAGTGCTAGAAATACCAAACCTAACCAACTGCAGAGGTAATTCCCAAACAAAATCTACAAGTTGGAAGCTTATCTAGACAAAAGCGTTTAAAAATAATGCATTTTCTAAATTTGTAATATTCCTTTCTGAACACCACTTCTGCTATTTAAAATCCTCGAAACAAAAACTTGGGAAAAATGTAAACATTCTTGTTTTCTGATTTTAGTTTAAAAAGAAATTCAATCACTTCTTTTAAAAAGAGTCAATTATTGCTCTGCTACTCTTTTGAAGTTACAAATGTTGTTCTGAAAAGTTATACAACATACAATGGTTCCTGGTCCCAATCTCAGTTCAGGTAATGACAATTTAAAACGTGATTCAACTTGCTAACCTTAATTCATAGCAAAAGAACATGAGATATTAGCAGAAATCTAGGCTAGTCACACTGTTACGTAAACTGCGCGTAAGTGTGGCAACTCCTGTTAATTCTCTCTCTCTCTCTCTCTCTCTCTCTCTCTCTCTCTCTCTCTCTCTCTCTCTCTCTCTCTCCCTCTCCACATCGCTCTTGCCCTTTCATTCGTTGTGCTATACGTCATGTATGTTTTCAAATAGATAAAACAGTTTAATAACTACTAGCCGTGTGTAGGCAATAAATTTGACAACTGAATCAGACGTGCAAAAATTAAATAACACAATTGGTACTCAAAATAATGTTCCTAATGCTTAGAGTTGTGCTGCAACTCAGTTTCTTCACATTGCAAATGTCAAATAGCGATTATCAGAACTACCGTAGTCTGGAAATTCAAAGCTCTTGCATCATTACAAGTCGTCTTTGTTTTGGAAAATTTTAGAAGACCTACAAATCTTACCGGGATGTTTGATTCGGATGAGAACGTCTATATAATGAACATAAGGGTATCCAGGGGTGGTAGCTTAGCAGGTAAGAGCAATGGTATGGAAAGCCAAAGATCAGTTACTCGCGTTTCCGTAGTGGCAGTGATTCCTTTTTCAAATCTGATTCAAGTTTCCAAGATGAAATGTTAATTTTTTCCCACGGCTTTAATTCAAATAAAAACATACAAACACAACATTCCACAGTCCCTTAACCTTGTTATTTAATTGGAACTGTACCCTTTAAATAGTAACCAGCTTACGTATACAAACGGTAACAAAAATCTGTGTAACGTCTTAAATGTTAATCCTGTCGCAAATGTTTTTATTCCATTTATACGTCGCCTTTAGCATCTAAGGTCACAATGACAGATTTGCCTTTGGAACATTCGTTTATTCTTCAGATAACTTGCGAGTTTATGTAGATTGGGTTTACGTTACAGGTATTGAATGCACACACACACACACACACACACACACACACACACACACACACACACACACACACACACACACACACAGAGAGAGAGAGAGAGAGAGAGAGAGAGACGACTCGCATATTTCCATACTCCAGGCTTGGCTAAAAAAATTCTCATCTTTTAGTTGGGAATCGAGCCCTGGACTTCTGAATAAGCTAGTGTACTAACTACCAAGGCAGTCAATCCCAACTTGTAAATAATCAGACTTGGTAAATATGTTTATAAGCTTTCGTTGGCTAATGTATGTTTCAGAAAAATCAGTAAGTATATAATTGTTTTATTGCTGCTGCATAAGAAGCGTCCTTTTATCAAAAGCAAGGTGTCACTGACAGATAGCTTTAGTGGTACATATATGCACTTTTGCTTTCATCTATTTATAGTATTACATCACATGCAATATATATGTACCTCGATACAGAAAACGGAAACTATGTTTTGAAGTTCTCATAATCGAAAAAAAAGCCATTGTAGAAAAATGTCCGTCCATACGCAGGCGCTAACTTAGGAAACTGCACTACCGAAATTAACACTCATGCACGACCACTAATTACTATTCGATTGAACAGTACCACGGGATAATAATGATGATGTATAGGAACATCTAGACAAGCTACTTGTATACGAGTGATACATACTCGTTTACTGAAATTCCCTATACTTATCTATCTCTTCCAACTGACTTTTGAGAATACAAGCTGCTACAGAGCCCTTTAAGCCCTTGGTGACAGCCAAGCGGACCAGGAGATCAAGGACCTCCCACAAGTGTCCTACATGCGCTGTGGGCCACAGCATAATTAAGATGGACACTCCGACCTCTAAGGAAGACGAACTCGACAAATGGCTATACCTGAGCAACGCACCAGCCGGCTCATCTGCAGCTTATCCTACAAAATGGAACTTTAGCTGCCAAGACTAAAATACATACACGCATTCTCTTGCCATTTAATCAAATAATCGTAGTTAACATTTAACATTAATCTCTAGCACACATTAACTAACGACTGCAAAGTAAATACCACATTAAAAATAACATCACTAAAGCAATGGATGAGTCTCGCTTGGTCTTGTCCAGGATACACAGACTCTACCAAGAAATCACACTTGTCGCGCTCACATGCAAGGCATGCCAGTTTAGCAGGATTCACTTACTGACCGTACTCCACGTACTAACGCGTGCAGGTGTTTCAGTGGGTACATCTGCTCCCCTTCAGAGTTTTTCTTTTCCACGATAAAACGAAAACTGTTAAATGAAAAGCCAGAGGATTAATAATAAATAATACACCTATAACTATATGAGAAGAAATAAGGCTGATCACTACTAAGTAAGTCCTGTTTGCACATCTATAAAAGCATCGTTGCAGCACCTTGATATGTCCTATTTAGTAGTGGTTCTGACGACATACGAATGTGCCTCGGAGGGAATGTGATCCAGCTGGCAAAGGTTATATACCTACCAACTCTCACTGCAATTCACTTGTTACAATCGGCAGCGTTTTAATAATCAACCACAAAAAGGTCTAATTATTTTTGCTCCATTACAGTTTAGAATTAGTGATCGTTTAAACTAAAAGTTACAAGACAACTGCCAATGGTATCTTATAAAGAACTTTATAGAGAAAATTTCTGTAGGTGAAAGTTATTTATTCGGCGATAAGAAATATAAAAATATCAGGAAAAAAATTCCAACCCCAATTAAGGAGGGACTAAATGCTAAAATTGCCACAAATTCACGTATTTATGGGAGACAGAATTTAATGGCAGCTGGTACCTGACCACTGCTATAGTCTTTCCTGTTGTAAAAACAAATTTTGTGGGTGCAAATGACATTTACATCAACAGCTTTACAGCGTGATTTTACAGTGTGTTTAACCATGCAAGACCGCAAGGTGTGACAAGCCTATGATTGCATTCTGTGTTAACAGCTTCTCCTGCCAGTCGCCATTAAGTTTTATGTCACCCACAGTTCTCTACGCAATGCTTAATTTGGTACATACTTTATCAATGCATCACAATACTTGGACTTTAATTATATTTTAGAAATAGTGCTGCATCTGCCGTTTCTCACCATAAAATTGGTATCATCTTACTCAAAAATATACGCTCGCTTTATACATTGGAGTAGACAGGTAAACGTTAGTGTGCCCAGGGTTTCTTTCTCTGCAAATATGTGAGTTCGTTTTCTGCATTTTTTGTGTATGGTATTTTCTGGTTAAATGACCCATTTCTTCAGAAAGTACTGATGATAGCTGAATCAAATTTTAGGGTATAACAGAATAACAGAACATTAAAATAACATGCTATCTTCCTTAGCAAATACACCTACTGAATAAAAGTAGATCACCGAATGTAGAAGACACGCATCTAGATCCAGTAAAAAATTCAGTCCGATATCTTAAACAGTTTGACATAATAGATCAAGCATTTTGCAAACTAAACATTGATGAGATAGACTGCTGATATCCTCGTAGCATAATGAAGCAATATAGCTAAACATGAGACCTGAGATTTGGAGCAAAGAATTTCACACCACGTAACACTGTGAACATTTTGCGTCACATTGGCTTGGAATCGAGCATTAAACATCCCTACCGCTTTATATTCACAAAGCTAAACGATGTACATAAAGCGTGTAATTTACAAGCATAGTGTTATTGAATATAATTTATGTTCAAACCTATCATGTACTGAGCTAACTGCTATTTTATTTCACCAACACAGCGAGATTATAATAACCATGTCATATTCCCTCTGTGTTCACCGCACCACGTCGCTCCGGGCAAAAAAAGTGTTTGGCCCTTTAAAAATTCCATATCATGTAGAGGTGTTTAGTTACACACTAAACCCTGTGACCGACTGTCAGATTATGCATGCGTTAACAAACATCATTAAATAAATGCTGTTATGAAGCGTGCACTTTTTATAAGAGTTTTTATCAGTGGTGTGAGTGAAATGAATGCTTTAACGATGAAAGTAAATAACAAGTCCATGTATGACATTTTGTTGGGGTTAAATTTAAGCAAAACATTCAGGAAAAAACAATATTAGATTGCCTCAACCGCTTCCGAAAAAAAAAAAAAAAAAAAAATCAATTATTATTCTCTGTTCTTGAATAAAGAGTTCACAGCGATTTAACTAATACTTTATACGCAACAACTTATAAATTCATAGTATACCACACTGCGCTTAAGCAAAATGGTGGAGGATGAGACAAAAATCTCATGTGTTGCACTCACATGACATTCTGTACTCTTGTACTAATTATTGCTACAAACGCTTATTCTTGTTCATCTTAATAGAGCTAAACATTTGTAGAAATAATCTTATTGCTAATTTTCTTGTAGGTGGAAGCGGAATATGGGAATAGAGTAGCCTTCGAAGGATAGTCAGATCTTTAAAGCTGGCCGCTACATAAGGCTTTAAAATTCCGTTTTCTTTGCACGGCCAAGGGATTAAAAAGTGAATGGAGACCTTCCGTTTGAGAAAAGTACAAGTATTTCAAAACTTATAAATAAGAAGGAACATCTCCGAAATGGTTCACTCCACAAAAAATTCATTCGAAAATAACTTGCCTGTTTTTACAAGATCTACATTTTTGTATAGTAATATGTGTTCTATCTCTTACGGTTTACCAGTTGCACAAAAGTCATCCAGAGTAAACAGCGCTACATGGACTATAGCCAGAAAATTCAAAATATACATTTTATTTTCTATAAAATTATCTTAAACATATGACATATTAATCAAGAGCAATTTTTGAGAAAATCAAAATGTTCGAAAAAGTTTCAATATTAAGAGTAGTTTAGGGTGGACTAATTTTCTTCAAAATCTTCGTATCGTATCCTTGAAAGATATTAAACTTAAATACCAACTTCGCTTTTTAACTGGGTTTTGCTTTTTGAGTTACGCTTTACACCACCCCCCCCCCCCACACACACACATCCACACACGCCTACATGCACACACACGCGCGCGCGCACGCGCGCACACACACACGCTTTTTAAACCTGCTTTTTTGGATTCAGGGGCCTCAAAATATATATTTCCGGTGAAATCTCAACATCGAAATTTTAGGTGGGATGCACTAATAATTACGAGAGTAGAGAAAGTAAAAATGAGATGTTTACAATGGCACCAACAACGTTGCTGCGACAATTGGTAATGTTCTTTACACCAACCCTATTTCTGATACAGGTGTTTGGTTAATCCTCACCCCCTACATAACATTCCAAAAATATTGTAACATTGATTGTACACACTCTCAATACGGAGTTCCAAAGTTATTTTAGTGTTTGTGTCGGTCAATTAGTGGTTTACTTGTATTTAAGATGTCAGCGAAAGGAAAGCCTATGTAACAACAAAAGAATGTGAAAACGAACACGGCACACAACAAAAGACGGTCGTTGCGAAGTTACTTCACACCACATACCAGGCCGGCGAGCTAACAAAGGCCAAAGATCAAGCTTTCCCACACCACATACGCGACCATACACGTGACTAACAGTCAAGCGGCAACACAAAGTGTTTCCCAGAGGTTTCGAGAACTGTGCGGCAGTCAGCGTGTTTGAAGAAGTTCGTGAAAGGGCCATGAGACGTCATCCCCGCTATATAAGTAGGAGAGCAAACAGCAGAAAGTGAGTTACTGACATGAGTCTGTCAGTAGTGCAGTGAGTGCGAAACAGCTGTGTGTGTGTGTGTGTATGTGTGTGTGGGTACGGTTGTCGTGAGAGGTACGTCGCGTCGAAGTGAAGAAGTTTCAACGAACGTTGAGTTATTGTATCGTCAGAGTTAGTATGTGAGAGACAGAGAAGGTGAAGAAAGACAGTGAAAGAGCTGAGTCATGGTTGCGAGAAGAAAACAGTTGCGAGCTGGAACATCACGAAAGACTAAAGACTATGTTAACGCCAGTAAAAGAACTGAATTTGTGCAAGAGTCTAGCAGAAAAAAATGAAATGATAGAAAAGTAACTGAACTGGATTTTGCCATTTTGTGACAATAAGCATTGAACGGAATGTCAAAGCCATGAGTGAAGTGCCACCGGATCAGGGAATCGAAGCCTTACAGGTAAGAATAACTACAAATTTGTATTCAAATATTAACGAGAAATTCTGAATTATAGCAGCAAAAAATAAAATCTACGATGGGCCATTTCAAGATGTGTTTCATTGTGCGGCATTGTTTGCAATTTATGTTCACACAGCATAAAGAGTTTTTTAAGTGTTTCTTCTATAGAATAAAAAAGGTGGTTTAGTTAGGTAAGCTATATTATAGTACTCACGCTGTACGGGCACCCTAAACGTGTTATTTACAGCTGCAGCGTTCTCTGTGAAGCTAATTGAGGTTAACTGCATTAGTTAAGTCAAACAAAATGAAGACTGTTGAGTAAAGGAGGCAATATAATCTACCCACCTTACAAAGTAATCATGTTAATGAAACCATAAAGAACACACAACTCATTCAACCTCAATAACACTATCTACTCCCAACAAGTACCAAGAAATATTCATTGAAATACGTGAAGAAATCCTCATATAGGATTATATAGGCTATTGGAGTATAAGTGCAGATATTTTGTTGGTAATTGAGAACAGTGTAATGAACAATATTACACCAATATCTGCTTCATTCACGGAATATTAAATTTACTTATTGAGAGTTTTGTGTTTTCAGTTTGGTTAGTACCTCTAAGGAGGCGTGGCACAGAAGGCATGACGTAAAGTGGGCCGATATGATAACGAGTGATTTACTGGAACTGAGTACCAATGCTTCTAGAAGGCCAATGACTTCTTACCACCCAGGCCAGTAAGTCACACATTGAGGTTAAAGCAAAAGAAATCGTCTATACGACAGACGTTGTTCATTTCACGGCGTAGTTACGACCATTAGGATTACATATGTGCTAATTGCATTACTCGTGCTGAAAGCATGTTCATGGCGGCATTTATGCTCTCAATATAATAGTAACTCCGAAACGTAGAATGAATTCAATTATATTTTCAAACCGTAACGTTCACCGTGGAGAGAGAAAGCTTCCTAACCATCGAAACGAATGTAAGCAAATGCAATAAATCAAGCACCAACTCAGGTGCACGAGCAGTTATGAGAAACTTGAAAACTAAATACATAAGTAGTCTATATATACGGATGGTTTAGTAACTAAAAGGCCTTGAACTAGCTCTAGTATGCAATGACACTTTCCCATATTAATTGCCTTCTCTTTTCTCTACATTTAATTGCGAACTAAATGCCATTAAAGGCACTGGAGTGTGATCTAGAAACTAATTGTCATGATGCCTTCTTGTCTACCTTAAAAGCTCTCTATATGTGTACCAAACAGTGTGAAAGATACCCTTTCTACCATCCTTTTCAACTTAGGGAAGAATTTCACATTTACTGGGTACCTTCCCACAATAATATTGTTGGAAATGAACACGATAGTAACAACAAAAGAGGCTACGGAATAACTACACCGGATACAAATATTGAATCCTCTTACAACGATGCAAGCACTTTCTTTAAGAACAGATACATAATCAGAATCGGACTGCTTGGACGGAGAACTCCACAAGAAGATCCATAGAGTACGTGAAGTCTAATCGATTACGCAATAGAGAACTTGCATCGGCGAAACCAAAATCGTAATACCCGACTACGACATACTAAGCCGACATATCCGTACCTGCTGAACAAAATCTCTCCTCCAGCCAGTGACAGATGCCAAACAAAAATAGCAGTAGCTCACATCATGCCGACCTGCCCTAAATTAAAAGATCGGTGCAGACTGCCACATCCCAAAAACCCTTGCTGTAGGTAATACTGAATTATGCTTCTCTCATCCAGAATACGAGTTATACTTCTAAAAGCAAAAATGACGTTTTCTGCTTTATTTAAGGGAAGCGCGAAGTGTAGAACTCAGTCAAGTACATTCTGGACAAAGGAATCCTCTGTTTCTCAACGATTACCAAGTGAATTACTTTGAAAAAAAAAATCAGGCACATATACCAGGCTATGAGGAATATCCATAATAAATTTCATTATCCTAGCTCTTAAACTTTCCCTTTAAAAATTTGCTTACTAAGTGAACGACGTAAATATTCTGTGAAAATAGGGTATATTGCTGCCACAAAATTAGGACACAGCAATGAAGCTCGTATAAGTATCTGTAATGGTTTTCTAGAATAAATTGTTAAATATAAACAAAAGTGAAAATGTAAAATATACACAATTTTTTCAACAAAATACGGGTGTCATATTCAAATGGTGAGTTATATCGTAATTCTAGTTCAATATGTGTAATTTTATATCTAAAAGAAGTGTGCAACATTTCAAACCTAAGTGGTTGCTGAAAAAAGTCGCCATTTATACGAAAAAAAAATTGTTTCTGAGAAAAATCTAATGAAACAAAAAAATTGTTGATTTACATCAAAATTCATATCTTTACAGCGTATTTAAATAAAGAAACCTTGCATATAAAACCATAAAAGTATATATAACCATAAGTAGAGTGTGTTTCAAAAAGGACTTTACAACTTTGACAACTCATAGTTATTTATTCATTTCACTTACAGACATGGTTTTGTTGTCATCTCGACTGACAATAGATCAAATTTTGATTCGTGTAGTATTCTAGTACAGAATCGTGCCACCGCAAACGCTAGCGGCAGTTGTAGCAAAGATGGCTGCCTTTAAGGGTCCCGAGCGTGCTCACTAGTGTTTTGATTTGAAGAGTCGAAGTCGGCGGGAACTGTGCAAAGTAATTTTCGTACAAAATATGGTAAAGATCCTCCCAGGAGGCCTACTATTTATGCAAGATGGCGCACCGCCACACTACCTCTCTCACCGGGATTTCCTCCCTGAATGTACGCTTTCCGGGTATAGTGGATTGGTAATGGTGCGTCAAGTGCAAGGCCGTCATGCTCACCAGACCTGACAACTTCTTGTGGATTCGTCAAGGATTCAGTGTTTGTTCTACCCTTACCGGCTTCTGTACCACAACTCAGACGTAGAATCTGTATCGCAATTGAAAGAGTCACGCCTGACGTGCTGCAGCGAGTCAGATTGGGTGTGTGCAGCATGAACGACATTCAACCTCTTTAGGTAAAACTTGATCTATTATCAGCCAAGATGACACCAAAGCCATGACTGTAAATAAAATGAATCAATAACTATATGTTGTCAAAGTTGTAAGGTTCTTTTTGAAACACGTTGTATAGTTTTGTTCAGAAAACATCGGAGAGTCTAACTATAATGGAAATGAAAAATAACATTTTCGACCATTTCAAACTTGCCGCTTCTCTAACTCACAAGAATCATTAAAATGTCTCTCAACTGTACGTATTTGTTTGGTAAAAACACTTATCAGATTACAAATGGCTTAAACAATGTACCCTAAAATATAAAAGGTCGTGAAAAGAGCTAAAAGGTTAAGGCGATTCTAAATAAGACTTATAAACAAATAACGGAAAACGCTTTATTTTTAGGTGACTTTACGTTTTGTTAAACAAAGCAGTGAATCAACACCGACAATACAATACTTATCAAATACTGAAATTCTATAGCTGCGCGAGAGAGCTGCGAGAAGAAAGTTGAGGGCAAAAACAGCTTTGAGTTTACGAAATAGTCTTTGTAAATATTGTAATGTATAAAGGCCGGAGGGATGTGCACTCGCATGCGATACAGGTTAGCTGGACGCAGAGTATGAATGACGTCAGAAGTTCAGCACGGCCATCAAATGTGCAAACAACTGCCACTGCAAGCAAGAGTCGAAAACAACGTAACGTAGTACTCTGCGAGCTGGTGAAGCATTGCCTTGCGACTGTTTTGTTTCTTCTCTCAGTAAGCTGCAGACGTGGAGTAATAGAGTTCGTTCGTGTTCATATGATGCTTGTAGGTTGTACTGCAGTGAGGCGGCTTTCATGGTCAGGTTGTACCTAACTGCAGTTGTTTATATACGCGAGCGATAACAGTTAAGTCCATGTGTAGTGTACCTATGGAAAAAACGCACACATCTCCGCCCTTTAGTAATGTATATTCTAGTTCCGTATACAGTAGAAGCTTTCTTAACTAAACGTTATTACTCGCATTTGGAATACACTAAATTTGTTCCTTTCCCTGATTAATATCGTTACCATCGATTATCGGAAAAAAATGCTGTACCCCTTTTTAATTCGGTTAAGTGGGATTCAACTATGCTAGCTTGGGAAATTAGAACGCCATATTTTCCTTTTTGAAGCCCTACCTATGAGATACCATTGCGAAATTATCCAAATGGAAAATTGGTAGGGAAGTCGAAAATCCTTGGTTTGAGTTTCGAATGCGACACTGAATTTTCAAAGGATTATTCAATTGTCAGATGATACTGCAAGGAATTATCACACAGCTTATGTCAATGAAGACTTATCGACATCGCTAATATTAAATGTGCTTTTAACATTATTCATCGTCTTCCGGCATGGTATTTGGTATATTTGAGATAGTTCTGAATGTTTATCGAAATACTTCATTCAGATGAGAAGATCTAATGGTAGCTCAACGGTGAGCATTGACTCTTGCTTGATTTCTTACTAAGTGTTGCGTGGTGTACCGTTGTATTTGACATCAAAGTTCCATGAAAGGATTTGAAGATGGGAGTTCGGGCATAACCAAATATGCTTGACGGATATTAATTCTTTTTAGTTTTTATGTTAGATTGAGAACCAAAGTAGTACTGTTAGTGATATTAAGTTAATTTTAGTATTCTACCCAAAACCATAAATATATGTTTTGAGGTCCCACAATAAAATAAAACATTTTTAGTAAAAGGTCCGAGTGTGTGTGTGTGTGTGTGTGTGTGTGTGTGTGTGTGTGTGTGTGTGTGTGTGTGTGTGTGTGTGTCATTACGCCACTGGCATACCACGCATTCGAGACCGCAACACACGGAAACGAAGTCACGTTTCAGAGCGATCCTCTTTGGTGCAATGATTATAACATAAGCATTCGAATACAAGATCGTTTAGAGCGCATTAATGCTGTTTTAGTCTACTTTTAAGATTCTATCTCACTTTATGCATTTTATTTCAAAATATCAGTATAATTAATTAAAATTCTTGTTAACAAAAAGTTTAATCCTACTTAACACATTCATATACTGTACTTGAAAATGGGAGGTGGTTCAAAAGGGTGAAAGGAAGAATATAGGCATAAAAACATCTAAGTCTTTACGTCAGTTTTATAGGAACTTCTCGAGAGGATGACCTGAATTTTCATGGCATAGTTGCCAGTGGCGAAGGAACCATTGTCGTACACCATCCAAAATTTCTTGTGTGAACCGAATCAAGGAAATGATAGTGTTAATGCTCTTCTTCGTAACGAATAAAAATGAAAGAAACACTACTGCTTGACGGGAAACGAACCCATGACCTCCCAGGCAACAGCTTTTGGCGTTACTACTGAAGCCACAAGAGCAGTTAAAAATATCCAGGTTGGCTGCATAACACAAGAATGCAGCTAATTGTTGTTCAGTATCGCATTGCCACTTGTGATTAGTTCCAGATTTGAGATGTGTGTGCCATTAAATGTTGAGAACGCTGGTAATGAACTGGGGCGAAAATTCCTATTTCTATATTCGGGCAACAGTTTTAAAGATATTATAAGCCGATCTTTCAGCCTGCTTTGCTTTAACACCGACTTATTAGCATCTGATGTCAATATGTTTAAGACTATATAACTGAGTTATGTTTAGCCCTGGACCACACACTTCAAATTACTTATATCAGTCACCACTACAATCTCTGAAGTTATTTCGGTGTAGTTCAGTAACCACCTGTATAATGTATTGTTGCTACGGCACCAGGCTACCTGCTGGTCAGCCACCGAGGTCCGCCAACGGCTCCTCGGCTGTCTGGGCCTGGGTGAGGCTAATGGCCCTTCTTCCACAAAACAATTGCACATACAGAACAATATGACAATGTGGGCCGCCTCCCTACTCCCGAATGTTCGTTTTGCCTGTTTCCTTTAGGTTTCCTTTCTACCCCGGACCTGACCATCACACTGCAGTGAGTCGAGCTCAGCCGAGTTGGAGTCGAGTGGAGCCGAGAGCGGATAGTTTTTCAGTAAACAGCTGCCAGTGAGAGTTCAGTTGAGTTCATTGAATAGTGCGGATGCAGTTGTAATTTATTATTCAGCAGTTCAGTTGCCTTTTGTTCCTAATGTGTTCAACAGCGTCACAATTATAACGTTTGTACTGCCTAAGAACTTAAGTCATGAATAAACACAGCGTTCCGTTTACTTCATTGATCAGTTATTCATAAACAGATATATTAACATCAGTTACAATTCAAAATAGCTGCGGAAAGTTACTTAGCATTAGGACAAAATTTGAGGCTATAATGGGGAATTTAGTTCATAGTTATATCTACTTACATAACCCCTTAATTTTAATCACTAAATCTTAGAATTTTCCGACATTAAGTCGCTTTATGGGTAAAACCGAAAGTTTTTGAAAGAAACGCAGTAGCAATAATTAAAATGCAGACAGAGTTTACTTCACAACCTTACTATCATTGGAGCATATCTTTAGGGGCGATTTCTCAAAATTTCCTAACAAAATAGATGGCTAATATATTCACAATAAGATGAACGTCATATCCAGTTTCCGCTTTAAAACGTAGTTCCGTAGGGAGGAGGTCGAATAACTCAAATTCATGGAAATTAGTATGTAAAAAGGGGGACGGTGTGATGTAGTGCGGGTGAGATGTAGGTGCGGTATGCCGTAGACGTGGCAAGTCAGATAGTAAGATGGATGACTCTGGGCTATGTATACACGCATCTTTGTTAACAGCCCCCTAGGAAGTTACGGAACGCCGAATATCATTACGGCTACACCGCCAGTAATATTGCAAATATTTTCCTACACAGAATCTCAGGCGCATTTTAAAGCTATTGAGGAAACATGGGACTGAAAAATTACCGAAAATTTATCAAACTGACGATTTTTAGGTTTATGCATACAAATGTTCTCCAAACCGTCAGTCTCGGTTGGCAGTGAACATTTTTGGATTCCGACATTTTTAAAGGTCTAGCGCAGGCTTTAAATGCCATGTGCGCTGGATTTAAACGCCCTTTTATGTTTAAATTTTCGGCAGTATTTCAACAAAATATGGAGCAAAAAGGGCTCAAAAACAAGAACATTCAGAGGAAAGGATTAGTTAAGCTGCATTCCACCGCAAGGGAAAACTTATGAATCTGAGAAGAGAAACTACTAGACAAAAGAGGGAAGGTGTGATAAACAGGTAATCTGACTCATTATCATAATGCATGCGCGTAGCAAAGTTAGTTTTTCTTAGCATTACATTTTTAATACACTATCTGCGTTAAATTTTGTGCTATGCTGCTAGAATTTTCGCAGAATGTGCTCCATTTATGACTTCAACTTCAGTCTTTGGCTTCAAAATCCGAAAATTTCTTTAGCTTAAAAAAATTAAATAAACAAAAGGTTTAAAAAATACTTTCAATCTTCATCAAAGCAAAGGGATTTATTACTTTAAATGTTATTAATTTTTTCTTCCTGCCAGAGATTGATGGTGCTTGTTGTGATATTTTAGTATCTGGTGCGTATGAAATATTTTGAATATTAAGGTGTTTTCGCATTGTGAATAAAATTGAATAATTAATTCCCTCAAAACTATAAAAGAGACTGTGCTGGAAGTTCTGTGACAGTTTATAAGGTAATCATTCTTAAGTATACAAAGTATTGATTTCATAGTTATAACAATATGGAAAATTCAAATTTTAGTCCCTGGGTTCCTTTATCTCAACAGAAGAAATGAGGACGATTAGTTATTTATAACAATGTCCGTATAAACATATTAAAAACGATTAAATACCTATGGATAAAGCGTACGTGCATATTTACATTATTTTCGCATATCTACTATATTTTATTTTTATAAAGTTTCCACAAACTGTCCATAAGCTTAGTAATATGTGAAAATTCAGTGAAATCCTTCAACAAGTACCATTTTTGTTTATAGGTGTATGCCTATGAGAGGCATAATTTCACAATCCATATTTGGTTTATATTACTCATCATTGAAAATCAATTTCACACGAACTTTTTAAATGTGCCCTTTAGAACTTAACAAGCTACAATTTATTTTTTTCAATTTCCTTCAAATGTTATAGAGAAACGTAAACATACTAGAATGGCTGAAATAAGGAATTTCAAATTTAGCTAAACTTAATAGGTCTACCTGAAACACATCAAAAGTTCAACATTTTAACGATTGCTTACTTATGTATCCTTAAAAATGCTGTTTTTTATCACCTTCATCTTAAGTGAATCGCTAATAACGGTAGGTTTTAAAATGTTGGAAGGACTTATCTTTATGGGGTATCATTGTAGGAGTATTAATTAGAATATCTAATTACACACTAAACTTAGAAAGATTATTCTTCATATATTTATAATTGTATTTCAAGAGCTATAAATAATCCATTTCCAACTTGTTTTCTTAAATATTTTTAAGGGCCAAAATATACATTTTTATCAGTATGCTTTAATGTTTTCATCGTATGGAGCGCTTTTGTCTACAATTAAAAAAATTAAGGACTTATTAACCTAAAAACTACCAGAGATATTGCAATACAAATGTGCATACAGGTTAATGATTTGTTGTGTTGCTTGATGTGTAAATTTCAAAAAGATATATTCATAAATGGATAAAGTAGTACAAATTTCACGCGTGTGTACCCTTAAAAAACTGGTTATTTTATCAACGTCATGTTAATCAAGATAAACTTTTACAGAAATGGCCTCATTACACGTTTCGTTTTAAGTACAAGGGAATAGAGAATACTGACTCAATAGGCACTATATGACCGCTTTGAAATGTCACTAAGTTCCTAATGTCACCAGAAACAGGTAAACAACATGTTTGTACTTTAACAAAATGTGACGTTACACTCACAGGATTTTCTCTACCTAACGTTGTCTTTTATAGCTTCTACAAAATATCCATATTACAACTTCTTTTTAATTACATCTTTAGGTTAAATTGTACCTGCCATGGTATATTGTTACTCTAGGTTGCATTGCTCTAAATTGAATAGTTTTTAATTAAAAATTAATTATATTTTTAGAAATGATTGAATGGTAGCCATTACTCTTGGCTTCAAACCCGGCTCAGGGTATGCAGGAGGCTTTGAGTAACTGCATGCAACTGGGTAATTCTTAGTACGCGCGTTCTCGTCGCGAGGGTGGATGCAAGTTTGTCACTAGTAACTAAGTTCTGTCAAGGGCCCTGACTCTCAGGGTGTAATGAGAGCCCCTGCCCAGGGACACGGGTGGAGTCCTCGACGATAGTGAAGGCGGAGTTCTTTTTTCGGAACGGTGACACTAGCGGAAGAGGCAACCCTGCTTTCCAGGAGATGAATATGGGAAGTTGGGTGGATACAACTAGTGGCCATAGAGAGTCTATGTATCTAGGAGATGGATACTCGGAAGACAAACCTTGGCCCTCCAGGTTGGGGGTTTTCAAAACGCTGGTAGCCTCCCAATGTAAAACAGTTTATTACTCACAAGGCTAATAAAAAGAATGATTCGTGGAATGTCAATGGACTTAGTAATAATATGCCAGACATAGTAAAGAAAATAAAAATGAGGATAAGTGAGATGTTAATAAGTACAGAAACTGTGAAAAAGGGAAGAGATCTGAGGATTTAAGAGCATATACGTTTATACACTACGGAGTAAGAAAGGAAGAAAAAGCAGCTGCAAGAGTGGGTATTCTAATAAGATCAGAACTCAAATCTAGAATTATAAGATATTCATGGGTTAATAAACGAATAGTAACACAGGAAGATCTCACTGTAACATTATCGGATTTGTGCTCCTGTTGAATGTAAAAGGAAAGAAACGGAAGTATTCTATCATTAACTTAAAGATGAAGCATTTAAAGTAGGAAAAATTACTATTAATAATAGGCGACATGAACGCAAGGGTAGGCAATATAGCAGTACCTAATGTAATTGGAATACATGGAGAAACGAAAGTGAATTCTAATGGTCATATTCTTATCGTTGCACTTTTAATAACTTTAGGATTATGAATACCCTTCATCCGCATAAAGAAGTCCACCATCACACGTGGGCGCAAAGACGACAAAAAAAAATTATTGATTACCTCATACTAAATGGAAATATTTGGTCATATGCTACAGATACCAGAAGCTATAGAGGATCAGAAGCATCATTATTTAGTATGTTCAAAAATAAAACTGACTCAGAAGTACATAAGACAATCGGTAAGGAAAGCAAGAGTTTCGGAGAAAAGGCTTAAAATACAGGCGCTGGAAATAATTGGATGGTAATACAAGGTACACTTTTTTAAATTTAGAATTAAAATATAGGTTTGAAATGCTGCATATTAGTTGCTTCATTCCTATGCAAAAGGAATTGTGCATTTGTTTTTAAAATAACAGTATTTATTAAAAATAGAAATTTCTTTTTATTTGCAACAAAATAAAAATATTACTGAGAATTAAAAAGGAAAAAGATGTATTCTTTCGAGTTAGTGAAATCAACAAACCAATGCACATGTTTCTGTAACAAATTATATTCTGCATGTTCTGAAAATTTCAACTTAATCTATCAATATTTACTGCAAAAAGTTTACCACAAAGTTCAAAAATACTTATATGGAGAAAAAGCTACACCAGGTGAATTTGATGGGTTTTATTTGCTGGCTCTATTCTAGAATGTTGAAGGAAATATTCCTTCCAAAAGAATGTTTTCTGGAAAAAACCACACTTCTTGCCATTTTGGCACCAGTATGTCTAAGCAAGTTCAACTTATGCATTTTAGTCCTCTTGTAATTATCTTAAATAAGTACCTAATAATCGTAATGAAAATCGTTAGTCATTTTTAGGAATTTCAGAAAGTTCTAAAGGCGTTCTATTTAAAGGGGTTTGGGGTGGGAGGATTTTATAGAAAATGTTCGTGTCGCATCGTTGGAAGATCCAACTGAAATACTGGTGTTCATCTGCATTTCATTTTGGAGTAATAAAATTCTGGAGGCCTCAAAACATGTATTCCCGATGAAACTTCAATACAGAATGTTTGGGTGGAATACACTAGCTCCTTTACCTGCTATACAGAGAAAGTAAAAGCTAAAAACAGTAAAATTCAGTCTAATAACTAACACCTTGGAAATTATTAAAAATGCAAGACATGCAACATGTGTATTTTAACGAGAAAGCAACAGGTTTTGTCTTATGCTTTACCAGTTACACACAATTCCTTTTGAATGAAGAAGAATCTTCGAAGGCTACTCTGAAAATTATTCATACACATATTGCACGTATGACATTTTAATCAGAGTCTTCGAAGCCGTTTTTGATTAAATTAAGAATAAAGAGGCTTATAAGTGCAGTTTGAGACGGGTGCTTACATTATGAAAATCTTCATGTCGCAACTTTAGAAAATGCTGAGCTTAAATACAGAGAGGAGGTTTTCTTAGTTTTGCTGTTCTCCCTCCCTCTCTCTCTCTCTCTCTCTCTCTCTCTCTCTCTCTCACACACATACACACACACACACAAACATATAGACACACACACACACACACATAAAACATCTAATTTTTTAGTGGAATACAATTATTTCCCTAGCGAATATACGTAACTGGTGGAGAAAGTAACAACCTAATCAAAAATTGTCGTCTCAATTTACTGCCAAAGGGTTTCAAAAGTCTCTTTCTGCATCATAAAATGTTGCTGTTCCGTAGTGTTTACTTCGTAGAGGGACTTTTCAAAATCAACTGGACCTATTCAGTTTCAATCTAAGCATTACTAATATATTTTTCCTATATTTCCTTTGATTTATGATAAATACATTCCGCATGCACGAAGCATATTTTTAAATGATCTAGTTACAGAATGCAAATATATTTCTGCAATATATATGTAAATGAAGAAACATTGTCGCTTTGAAATAATGCAGCAGTACTTGAAGTTATAGCAAGTGTAAAATATGGTTTATTTCTCTTAATAAGAACTTGCTTAAAGCCATAAACGGAAGTGAATTCCTCAGTCGAAACCCCATGACGTGACCTGAACTTCCTGTTTGCAGAAGTCCTAACCTCTGAACTAGGTTTTTGGGAAGGTTTTCACGCAATGGGTAGCCATAAACATACATCATGAGGTAGACTCTATAATACTACCCCGGAATAACTTACACGACGCGCCGCCGAGGGCTCTTTATGGTTTATCTACTCTAGACTTGCTGGCGAGGTAAATCATCTCCCTCTCTCCTTGTGACTTATTTCCGTCCTGCAAAAAGACGAATGGATTGCTTCGGTCTAACCTGCATTAAAGATGATGTGAGATAAGACCGTGTATATCTTTCCTAAAACCTAGCAGAAACATTTCTTTCGTAATAGGAAAAGCGGTTAGACAACATCTGCTCATTTATCACTGCCACAGCTAAAGCAAATATTGCAGAATTTAAGGACAGAAGTATTCATAAAATGTTAGTAACAAGCATTCGCAACACTTCGCGAACCTTCATCTCATATATTACTCTGCCAAAATGTTTTATAGCATCTGCTGTTATATGGCAATGTATCTGCTTAGCGTTATACTTTAAAAAATAACGTTTAACGACGCTGTCAATTGCCAGGATCATACCGACGTCGCTGGTGAGCCGGAATTTCGTCCCGCAGGAATTCTTCTATATGCCAGTAAATATGACATGGAGCTGTCGATTTTAGGCACACTTAGAAACCATCGAACCCTAACCTTGGGATCAGTAGGCCAGCGTCTAACCAACTGAGCCACCCAGACCGACAGGTGTACTTTAAGGGTATATGTATATCTACCAGGAGCATAGCGTCAATAGATGTGTGTGATGTGTTGTATACCCTGCAGTTTTCCTTAGTTAACTTTTTCTATTATCTATATATTAATCCCATTAGCGTAATACTTGGTGTAGAGTATGTTTGGAATAACAAACTGCAGTGAATTAGTATTGTTAGGGTATCACGCCAAGCATTCAAACAGAGCGGCTGGTCCTTGTGCTTGCTTCATCACAGTTACGTCAAAGGATGTGCGAGCGCAATGGACGCAACCAGGAAAGTGCATCTCGTTTGTTAATCTTAAAGAGGTTTAAAGCTAAGTTTTTCAGTATTTGTCTGGCAGTGAAGGTTAACTTCATACTTTTAACTGCTTCTATACGCATTTTAAATGCTTCTATCTACAACAAGCAGCATTTTGAACTGCAGTGTGTATACACGTTTAAGTGAAAAATACGCTACAAAGCCGAAGGCAGGATATGCACACCGCCCATGTGCTTTTGCGTGGTTATCTACGAGGAAAACACCTATTGTAGACAGAACACTGAATTTCTTAGTAACCTGCTGCTCCGAATGTGGAAAGTGCCTGTAATCAAACTGCGAGGGCAAAACAAAAAACACAAAAAAAGAAAAGGATTGATTACTCTGTAACTTTAGTATTTGCCATTTGGTGAATTATAAAGATCTGTAAAAACTATACAAATTGTGAAAAAGTTATTCTTTCAAACTTAATAATTGTTATTTAATAAACCAAAGCATTATAAAATTTTCTGTTCCCAACAGTTTTTTGAGAGTTCTTATCTATAACAGAAGAATATTTAAAATTATCAACATTTTGAAATCTTCATAGTGTGGAAAATTTTGGGTACGCTGCCAAAACAATAGCCCGAAAGGATAAATTTAAAGGTGATAGAGATATTACAATGTAAACGTGAAGTACATTATTGCTTATATGTATTAAGACTATGAGTTTAAAAAAATCCGCTAATAACTGTAGAATTTAAAAATTTCACCTATGCGTGCCCTTAACACGACTTCAAGGTGCATATCCAAGGCCACACACCACGCTACGTCACTGATGTCTACATATGTTATTTACCATATTTTATGAAAATATGTTCGTAAGATTGGAGACGCAGACAATTATACGTAGACATTCGCACACCACTTTAAAATATTCTGGCAGTCAAACTAATGTAGAGAACATTTTGGTTCTTACTTTCTCAACTGCTTAGTACGTCAAGACAGCATTCCACTAACAAATTCAATAGCAAGGTTCTACTGGAAAGGAAATTCCTTGACTTAAAGAGAAACTGGTGTGTTGCACCCACATTACTTTCTCTACTCTTGTGCTAACTATTCTCACAAACTCTTATCCTTGATCTTCTTCATGTTAGGCGAGATAAACATTGGTAGAAATTAGCTTATTGCTTATTTACATGCAGGTGCAAGAGGAATATGGGAATACAGTAGGCTTTGAGCGATAGTCAAATCTTTTAAAGATAGTCTCTATATATGAAAGCTTTGAAGTTCCGTTCTCTTTAGCATGGCCAAGAAATAAAAAAGTGAATAACGACCTTCCATTTGAGAAAAGTTCGAGCACTGCAAAACTCACACAAATAATAGGAAATATCTCCGAAATGGTTCATTGCAAAAAAAAAAAAAAAAAAAAAAAATGCATTCGGACGGTACTTGTGTGTTTTAATGAGATCTATATTTCTGTATAGTAAGAGTTGGTCTATCTCTTATGGTTTAACACTTAAGCAAAAGCTATCAAGGGTAAACAGAGCTACATGGTTATAGCCAGAAAATTGAAAATATACGTACATTCCATTTGCCATGAAAGTATATTAAACATATGACATTTTAATCAAAATCGTTACAGCCGTTTTTTAGAAAATAAAAATTTTTGACAAATTATCCATGTAAATAGTAATTTAGGGTGGAAGAATTTTCCTGAAAATCTTCGTGTCGCATTCTTAAAAGATATTAAACTTCTATAGCAACTGTGGTTTTTAAGCGACTTTTCGTTTTTGAGCTATGCTATTCACAGGCAGGCAGCCACTCACGCTCACACGCTCACACGCTCACACACATACGGACGTTTTACTGAATTTATTTTTTTATTCAGGGGGCCTCAAAATTTTATTTCCGGTGCAATTTGGACATCAAAATTTTGGGTCGCGTGTGTGTGTGTAGAGACACACGGGCGCGCGCGCGCGCACCATCTTGAACAAGGACCCTTATGACTCCGCTTTCTAAAGTCAGGAACAACAAAGTTTTGGCCGTCTCTGTGATGTGGGGATAGCATGCGTGCCTGACATTCAAGATAACCTGAGTTCGAATCTCGTTTAGGGCGAGTTATCCGAGTAAGGTTTGATTACAGGTTTCCCTTATCCTTAAAAGACAAATGTCACGTAACTTTAAGCTCTATGGACCCCGGGCTCTTTTGAGGATAATCTCACTCATTTCATTCATTGTCCAATATGACCCACCAGGTTTAAGGGCTAAACTTAAAAAAGTTTAGCACAAGTCAAATGTAGCTAATCCTTGTCCTTTGTTATGCGAACGCTTTATTTTCAAAACGTGTGTATAACCATCTTTCACAAACTGTGATACCTTTTTATGAAACTTTGCAAGCTATAGAAAATTTTGATAGGTATTATGTTTCATAAGTGATGGTAATGCACAATTGGAAATAAATATCAATTTTAAAATATTCGTTTTTAAAGAAATCAGAAAATAAACTGCAAGAGACAAGGTTCTGATAAGACATTACTTTATTAGGGTTAGACAGTGTGCAAAACATCAAGTAACTCTCTGTAGCTTATGTTTAAAACAGTACATCAAGAAGCTTCTAATCTTGAGGAAAAAATCTTACCTGGTGTTTTAAAACATATTTGTGCAATTTGATTGAAATTTTCCACACATATGTACTTATCATATAAGAGGCAAAGCACCTAAATATCATAAACTGTGACCAAACATAAGGAAGCTATGATTTTTTAAACATCGTATATTTTACTAGACACGCCCCTTTAAAAATACTACACAAAGGAACTTTTGAAGCAGATGCAGTTTTCAAAACTTTAAAGTTCATAAAACGACATGTGCTGAAAATCTTCACAACAATTATATGACTCAGTAACTTAATGACAACTCGCGGAGAGGGACTTAGCACCTTTTGTATCTAGACCCCAGAGGGGACACGACCTGGGGGGATGGTTGAGGTAAATGAAAACCGATGAATGGCCGAAGCATTGCCACTACAGAGCAGAGGGCAGGAAACCGGCTCTCCTCCCTCTCGGGCTTGTACCATTCCATGGGGGCCCCGGAAACCAGTAGGGGGACGAGATTTCCAGAGGGCAATGGTTCCCCCTGGCGTGCTGCTGCCGCGACGCTCGTGAACGCCTGAAGTAAAGCTAACGGGATGAGGGGTGAAATGAAGAGAAATTTGGGGGGATGTGGAAATCCTTACCAGCAGTCGGCTGGTAACCAGAGGAAACCTCCGAAAAAGCCCATAGGTCACGAAAGTCGGCCACGGGGACCGAACGCGCGACCTCCCAAATGTGGGCCACAGACGTTACCGTCTGAGCCATCCCACTCGGTTCATTTATTTGTTATATATTGTTGGTTTTGTATGTTAAAATATAGAAGGTTGCCTGCATTAATTCGATTGCTACAGTGTTTTAATTAATGTACTAATTCCATATCTTTTGACTGCATTCTATTTGTGCAAAAGGACATTTTGAAGTACATGTATATACGCCTGAATGAACCCTCCAGTATCATTTCCGTTGTTTTCCAAACCTATCGACGTATGGTTATTTAAAAGTCACTGGTGAGAGATTATCCAAGCTAATTAAAGTTTAAAAACGTAGGCTACCTTTTCTGTTTTCAAATAAAAACACTCCTGTAAACGTTCAACGTATCTAAGCTCTAATTGGTTGGTATGCAACACGTTCTTTTATATGAGTGGGACTGACATTTAATTACACTACTGTGTATTAAATTGCTGCAAGTGGGTTACTGGCACACCGATATTACACGGATATGGGACGAAACGTTTCAACATTAATGCATCAGTAGTTGGCTTGTTACAAGTTCAATCCAGAAGCAAAACACTGCAATAAAAAGAGAACCTGAGTTACACAGCGAAAGTTTATTTGCTTGTTTTCTTGAAACGCTCTCCGCAGGGTTGTGTACCAGACGACTCTTTAAAGTTGTTAACCCAGTGAAGTTTCAAGCTCGATGGGTGCATTTCTATGGAAATGACGTGAGCGATGTTAATTTCCCTAGGGCCTGTCCAGAATAAACATATCGTGTGCGTATAGGCGTCCATGCACTTGTCTCCCTTGCCGGCATGTAACATTTTATTGACAGATTTAAAGAGCAGGCCATCTTAAACTGGACAAGCGCTCGAACTTCTGACTAGTTCCAGCGAATTTTAGTATGCGTCTGTCAAAATCAGGTTTAACTTACGAACCTTATCTAAAATAAGCGATACTAGTGATAACTATAGAACGAGCACACACTGTCTTACAATACTACTCGTATCTACTTTAGCAGCCAAATTAACGGAGAAAAAAAGCACAAATAATAAATGGTTTTAAAGTTTTCACGTTCCAATGTTCTTTAAATTTGTTAGCGTTTAGTTTTATATTTTTACTGTTTCAATTACGTTAAAATCATTTTAGTACCGCGATATTTTTGAATGCTTGAAAACGCGGTAAAAACTGCTTTATTTGTGAAGTAGGAAAAAACAAACTGGGCGAATAATCCTCCTTAGGATCTGGAAGTAGAAGTGAAGTAAAAATGTGTGTGAACTTAGAGAGAGAGAGTTAGCAAGGTAAGGAGAGAGAGGTAAAGAGAGGTCTAAAGGGAGAGGTAAAAGGAGAGGTAAAGAGAGGTAGAGAGAGCCGTAGTGAGAGACCTAGAGAGACACGTAGAGAGAGACACGTAGAGAGTGACACGTAGAGACACGTAGAGAGAGACGCGTAGAAAGAGTCGTAGAGAGAGTCGTAGAGAGACACGTAGAGAGAGACACGTAGAGAGAGTCGACGTAGTCTCACTCGACGTAGAGAGAGACGTAGAGCGGCGTAGAGGGAGACGTAGAGTGGCGTAGAGAGAGACGTAGAGATAGGCGTAGAGTGGCGTAGAGAGAGACGTAGAGAGAGACGTAGAGTGGCGTAGAGAGAGACGTAGAGAGAAACGTAGAGAGAAACGTAGAGAGGCGTAGAGAGAGACGTAGAGAGAGACATAGAGGCCTAGAGAGAGACGTAGAGAGGCGTAGAGAGAGACGTAGAGAGAGACCTAGAGAGGCGTAGAGAGAGACGTAGAGAGGCGTAGAGAGAGACATAGAGAGGCGTAGAGAGAGACGTAGAGAGAGACATAGAGAGGCGTAGAGAGAGACGTAGAGAGACATAGAGAGAAACGTAGAGAGGCGTAGAGAGAGACGTAGAGAGAGACACAGAGAGGCGTAGAGATAGACGTAGAGAGACATAGAGAGAGACGTAGAGAGGCGTAGAGAGAGACGTAGAGAGAGACATAGAGAGGCGTAGAGAGAGAGACACAGAGAGGCGTAGAGAGAGACACAGAGAGGCGTAGAGAGAGACACAGAGAGGCGTAGAGAGAGACACAGAGAGGCGTAGAGAGAGACACAGAGAGGCGTAGAGAGAGACATAGAGGGGCGTAGAGCGAGACATAGAGAGGCGTAGAGAGAGACGTAGAGAGGCGTAGAGAGAGACATAGAGAGGCGTAGAGAGAGACACAGAGAGGCGTAGAGAGAGACACAGAGAGGCGTAGAGAGAGACACAGAGAGGCGTAGAGAGAGACATAGAGAGGCGTAGAGAGACATAGAGAGGCGTAGAGAAAGACATAGAGAGACGTAGAGAGACACAGAGAGGCGTAGAGAGATATAGAGAGGCGTAGAGAGAGACATAGAGTGGCGTAGAGAGAGACATAGAGAGGCGTAGAGAGAGACATAGAGAGGCGTAGAGAGAGACACAGAGAGACGTAGAGAGGCGTAGAGAGAGACATAGAGAGGCGTAGAGAGAGACACAGAGAGGCGTAGAGAGAGACACAGAGAGGCGTAGAGAGACATAGACAGGCGTAGAGAGAGACATAGAGAGGCGTAGAGAGAGACATAGAGAGGCGTAAGGAGAGACACAGAGAGGCGTAGAGAGACATAGAGAGGCGTAGAGAGAGACATAGAGAGGCGTAGAGAGAGACATAGAGAGGCGTAGAGAGAGACACAGAGAGACGTAGAGAGGTGTAGAGAGAGACACAGAGAGGCGTAGAGAGACATAGAGAGGCGTAGAGAGAGACGTAGAGAGGCGTAGTGAGAGACACAGAGAGGCGTAGAGAGACATACAGAGGCGTAGAGAGAGACATAGAGAGGCGTAGAGAGAGACATAGAGAGGCGTAGAGAGAGACACAGAGAGACGTAGAGAGCTGTAGAGAGAGACACAGAGAGGCGTAGTGAGACATAGAGAGGCGTAGAGAGAGACGTAGAGAGCCGTAGAGAGAGACACAGAGAGGCGTAGAGAGACATAGAGAGGCGTAGAGAGAGACGTAGAGAGACGTAGAGAGAGACACAGAGAGGCGTAGAGAGAGACATAGAGAGGCGTAGAGAGAGACATAGAGAGGCGTAGAGAGAGACATAGAGAGGCGTAGAGAGAGACGTAGAGAGGCGTAGAGAGAGACATAGAGAGGCGTAGAGCGAGACATAGAGAGGCGTAGAGAGAGACGTAGAGAGGCGTAGAGAGAGACATAGAGAGGCGTAGTGAGACATAGAGAGGCGTAGAGAGAGACGTAGAGAGGCGTAGAGGGAGACACAGAGAGGCGTAGAGAGACATAGAGAGGCGTAGAGAGAGACGTAGAGAGACGTAGAGAGAGACGTAGAGAGGCGTAGAGAGAGACATAGAGAGGCGTAGAGCGAGACATAGAGAGGCGTAGAGAGAGACATAGAGAGGCGTAGAGAGAGACATAGAGAGGCGTAGAGAGAGACATAGAGAGGCGTAGAGAGAGACGTAGAGAGGCGTAGAGAGAGACATAGAGAGGCGTAGCGAGAGACGTAGAGAGACGTAGAGAGAGACACAGAGAGGCGTAGAGAGACATAGAGAGGCGTAGAGAGAGACATAGAGAGGCGTAGAGAGAGACATAGAGAGGCGTAGAGAGAGACGTAGAGAGGCGTAGAGAGAGACATAGAGAGGCGTAGAGCGAGACATAGAGAGGCGTAGAGAGAGACGTAGAGAGGCGTAGAGAGAGACATAGAGAGGCGTAGTGAGACATAGAGAGGCGTAGAGAGAGACGTAGAGAGGCGTAGAGGGAGACACAGAGAGGCGTAGAGAGACATAGAGAGGCGTAGAGAGAGACGTAGAGAGACGTAGAGAGAGACGTAGAGAGGCGTAGAGAGAGACATAGAGAGGCGTAGAGCGAGACATAGAGAGGCGTAGAGAGAGACATAGAGAGGCGTAGAGAGAGACATAGAGAGGCGTAGAGAGAGACATAGAGAGGCGTAGAGAGAGACATAGAGAGGCGTAGAGAGAGACATAGAGAGGCGTAGAGAGAGACATAGAGAGGCGTAGAGAGAGACATAGAGAGGCGTAGAGAGAGACAGAGAGAGGCGTAGAGAGAGACACAGAGAGGCGTAGAGAGAGACGTAGAGAGGCGTAGAGAGAGACCTAGAGAGGCGTAGAGAGAGACATAGAGAGGCGTAGAGAGAGACATAGAGAGGCGTAGAGAGAGACGTAGAGAGGCGTAGAGAGAGACATAGAGAGGCGTAGAGAGAGACGTAGAGAGGCGTAGAGAGAGACACAGAGAGGCGTAGAGAGAGACATAGAGAGGCGTAGAGAGAGACATAGAGAGGCGTAGAGAGAGACACAGAGAGGCGTAGAGAGAGACGTAGAGAGGCGTAGAGAGACAGAGAGAGGCGTAGAGAGAGACATACAGAGGCGTAGAGAGACATAGAGAGGCGTAGAGAGAGACGTAGAGAGGCGTAGAGAGAGACACAGAGAGGCGTAGAGAGAGACATTGAGAGGCGTAGAGAGAGACACAGAGAGGCGTAGAGAGAGAGACACAGAGAGCCGTAGAGAGAGACACAGAGAGGCGTAGAGAGAGACATTGAGAGGCGTAGAGAGAGACACAGAGAGGCGTAGAGAGAGACACAGAGAGGCGTAGAGAGAGAGACACAGAGAGGCGTAGAGAGAGACACAGAGAGGCGTAGAGAGACATAGACAGGCGTAGAGAGAGACATAGAGAGGCGTAGAGAGAGACATAGAGAGGCGTAGAGAGAGACACAGAGAGGCGTAGAGAGACATAGAGAGGCGTAGAGAGAGACATAGAGAGGCGTAGAGAGAGACATAGAGAGGCGTAGAGAGAGACACAGAGAGACGTAGAGAGGTGTAGAGAGAGACACAGAGAGGCGTAGAGAGACATAGAGAGGCGTAGAGAGAGACGTAGAGAGGCGTAGTGAGAGACACAGAGAGGCGTAGAGAGACATACAGAGGCGTAGAGAGAGACATAGAGAGGCGTAGAGAGAGACATAGAGAGGCGTAGAGAGAGACACAGAGAGACGTAGAGAGCTGTAGAGAGAGACACAGAGAGGCGTAGTGAGACATAGAGAGGCGTAGAGAGAGACGTAGAGAGCCGTAGAGAGAGACACAGAGAGGCGTAGAGAGACATAGAGAGGCGTAGAGAGAGACGTAGAGAGACGTAGAGAGAGACACAGAGAGGCGTAGAGAGAGACATAGAGAGGCGTAGAGAGAGACATAGAGAGGCGTAGAGAGAGACATAGAGAGGCGTAGAGAGAGACGTAGAGAGGCGTAGAGAGAGACATAGAGAGGCGTAGAGCGAGACATAGAGAGGCGTAGAGAGAGTCGTAGAGAGGCGTAGAGAGAGACATAGAGAGGCGTAGTGAGACATAGAGAGGCGTAGAGAGAGACGTAGAGAGGCGTAGAGGGAGACACAGAGAGGCGTAGAGAGACATAGAGAGGCGTAGAGAGAGACGTAGAGAGACGTAGAGAGAGACGTAGAGAGGCGTAGAGAGAGACATAGAGAGGCGTAGAGCGAGACATAGAGAGGCGTAGAGAGAGACATAGAGAGGCGTAGAGAGAGACATAGAGAGGCGTAGAGAGAGACATAGAGAGGCGTAGAGAGAGACGTAGAGAGGCGTAGAGAGAGACATAGAGAGGCGTAGAGAGAGACGTAGAGAGACGTAGAGAGAGACACAGAGAGGCGTAGAGAGAGACATAGAGAGGCGTAGAGAGAGACATAGAGAGGCTTAGAGAGAGACATAGAGAGGCGTAGAGAGAGACGTAGTGAGGCGTAGAGAGAGACATAGAGAGGCGTAGAGCGAGACATAGAGAGGCGTAGAGAGAGACGTAGAGAGGCGTAGAGAGAGACATAGAGAGGCGTAGTGAGACATAGAGAGGCGTAGAGAGAGACGTAGAGAGGCGTAGAGGGAGACACAGAGAGGCGTAGAGAGACATAGAGAGGCGTAGAGAGAGACGTAGAGAGACGTAGAGAGAGACGTAGAGAGGCGTAGAGAGAGACATAGAGAGGCGTAGAGCGAGACATAGAGAGGCGTAGAGAGAGACATAGAGAGGCGTAGAGAGAGACATAGAGAGGCGTAGAGAGAGACATAGAGAGGCGTAGAGAGAGACATAGAGAGGCGTAGAGAGAGACATAGAGAGGCGTAGAGAGAGACATAGAGAGGCGTAGAGAGAGACATAGAGAGGCGTAGAGAGAGACAGAGAGAGGCGTAGAGAGAGACACAGAGAGGCGTAGAGAGAGACGTAGAGAGAGACGTAGAGAGGCGTAGAGAGAGACATAGAGAGGCGTAGAGAGAGACATAGAGAGGCGTAGAGAGAGACATAGAGAGGCGTAGAGAGAGACGTAGAGAGGCGTAGAGAGAGACATAGAGAGGCGTAGAGAGAGACGTAGAGAGGCGTAGAGAGAGACACAGAGAGGCGTAGAGAGAGACATAGAGAGGCGTAGAGAGAGACATAGAGAGGCGTAGAGAGAGACACAGAGAGGCGTAGAGAGAGACGTAGAGAGGCGTAGAGAGACAGAGAGAGGCGTAGAGAGAGACATAGAGAGGCGTAGAGAGACATAGAGAGGCGTAGAGAGAGACGTAGAGAGGCGTAGAGAGAGACACAGAGAGGCGTAGAGAGAGACATTGAGAGGCGTAGAGAGAGACACAGAGAGGCGTAGAGAGAGAGACACAGAGAGGCGTAGAGAGAGACACAGAGAGGCGTAGAGAGAGACATTGAGAGGCGTAGAGAGAGACACAGAGAGGCGTAGAGAGAGACACAGAGAGGCGTAGAGAGAGAGACACAGAGAGGCGTAGAGAGAGACATTGAGAGGCGTAGAGAGAGACATAGAGAGGCGTAGAGAGAGACACAGAGAGGCGTAGAGAGAGACACAGAGAGGCGTAGAGAGAGACACAGAGAGGCGTAGAGAGAGACATTGAGAGGCGTAGAGAGAGACGTAGACAGGTGTAGAGAGAGAGACGTAGACAGGCGTAGAGACAGACGTAGACAGGCATAGAGAGAGACGTAGAGAGGCGTAGAGAGAGACATAGAGAGGCGTAGAGAGAGACGTAGAGAGGCGTAGAGAGAGACATAGAGAGGCGTAGAGAGAGACACAGAGAGGCGTAGAGAGAGACGTAGAGTGGCGTAGATACAGACGTAGACTGGTGTAGACAGAGACGTAGACGGAGACACGTAGAGAGACATAGAGAGGCGTAGAGAGAGACGTAGAGAGGCGTAGAGAGAGACATTGAGAGGCGTAGAGAGAGACGTAGACAGGTGTAGAGAGAGACGTAGACAGGCGTAGAGAGAGACGTAGAGAGGCGAAGAGAGAGACACAGAGAGGCGTAGAGAGAGACATAGAGAGGCGTAGAGAGAGACACAGAGAGACGTAGAGAGGCGTAGAGAGAGACACAGAGAGGCGTAGAGAGACGTAGAGAGGCGTAGAGAGAGACGTAGAGAGGCGTAGAGAGAGACACAGGGAGGCGTAGAGAGACATACAGAGGCGTAGAGAGAGACGTAGAGAGGCGTAGAGAGAGACATAGAGAGGCGTAGAGAGAGACACAGAGAGGCGTAGAGAGACATAGACAGGCGTAGAGAGAGACATAGAGAGGCGTAGAGAGAGACATAGAGAGGCGTAGAGAGAGACACAGAGAGGCGTAGAGAGA
The DNA here is from genome assembly GCA_030765045.1 of Tenodera sinensis. Taxonomy (NCBI): domain Eukaryota; kingdom Metazoa; phylum Arthropoda; class Insecta; order Mantodea; family Mantidae; genus Tenodera; species Tenodera sinensis. The sequence goes on along the minus strand of CM060962.1, from coordinate 195,589,612 downwards.
CATAGAGAGGCGTAGAGAGAGACATAGAGAGGCGTAGAGAGAGACATAGAGAGGCGTAGAGAGAGGCACAGAGAGACGTAGAGAGGTGTAGAGAGAGACACAGAGAGGCGTAGAGAGACATAGAGAGGCGTAGAGAGAGACGTAAAGAGGCGTAGAGAGAGACACAGAGAGGCGTAGAGAGACATACAGAGGCGTAGAGAGAGACATAGAGAGGCGTAGAGAGAGACATAGAGAGGCGTAGATAGAGACACAGAGAGACGTAGAGAGGTGTAGAGAGAGACACAGAGAGGCGTAGTGAGACATAGAGAGGCGTAGAGAGAGACGTAGAGAGGCGTAGAGAGAGACACAGAGAGGCGTAGAGAGACATAGAGAGGCGTAGAGAGAGACGTAGAGAGACGTAGAGAGAGACACAGAGAGGCGTAGAGAGAGACATAGAGAGGCGTAGAAAGAGACATAGAGAGGCGTAGAGAGAGACATAGAGAGGCGTAGAGAGAGACGTAGAGAGGCGTAGAGAGAGACGTAGAGAGGCGTAGAGAGAGACATAGAGAGGCGTAGAGCGAGACATAGAGAGGCGTAGAGAGAGACGTAGAGAGGCGTAGAGAGAGACATAGAGAGGCGTAGAGAGACATAGAGAGGCGTAGAGAGAGACATAGAGAGGCGTAGTGAGACATAGAGAGGCGTAGAGAGAGACGTAGAGAGGCGTAGAGAGAGACACAGAGAGGCGTAGAGAGACATAGAGAGGCGTAGAGAGAGACGTAGAGAGACGTAGAGAGAGACGTAGAGAGGCGTAGAGAGAGACATAGAGAGGCGTAGAGCGAGACATAGAGAGGCGTAGAGTGAGACATAGAGAGGCGTAGAGAGAGACATAGAGAGGCGTAGAGAGAGACATAGAGAGGCGTAGGGAAAGACATAGAGAGGCGTAGAGAGACATAGAGAGGCGTAGAGAGAGACATAGAGAGGCGTAGAGAGAGACAGAGAGAGGCGTAGAGAGAGACACAGAGAGGCGTAGAGAGAGACGTAGAGAGGCGTAGAGAGAGACATAGAGAGGCATAGAGAGAGACATAGAGAGGCGTAGAGAGAGACATAGAGAGGCGTAGAGAGAGACGTAGAGAGGCGTAGAGAGAGACATAGAGAGGCGTAGAGGGAGACGTAGAGAGGCGTAGAGAGATACACAGAGAGGCGTAGAGAGACACATATAGAGGCGTAGAGAGAGACATAGAGAGGCGTAGAGAGAGACACAGAGAGGCGTAGAGAGAGACGTAGAGAGGCGTAGAGAGAGACAGAGAGAGGCGTAGGGAGAGACATAGAGAGGCGTAGAGAGAGACGTAGAGAGGCGTAGAGAGAGACACAGAGAGGCGTAGAGAGAGACATAGAGAGGCGTAGAGAGAGACATAGAGAGGCGTAGAGAGAGACACAGAGAGACGTAGAGAGGTGTAGAGAGAGACACAGAGAGGCGTAGTGAGACATAGAGAGGCGTAGAGAGAGACGTAGAGAGGCGTAGAGAGAGACACAGAGAGGCGTAGAGAGACATAGAGAGGCGTGGAGAGAGACGTAGAGAGACGTAGAGAGAGACACAGAGAGGCGTAGAGAGAGACATAGAGAGGCGTAGAGAGAGACATAGAGAGGCGTAGAGAGAGACATAGAGAGGCGTAGAGAGAGACGTAGAGAGGCGTAGAGAGAGACGTAGAGAGGCGTAGAGAGAGACATAGAGAGGCGTAGAGCGAGACATAGAGAGGCGTAGAGAGAGACGTAGAGAGGCGTAGAGAGAGACATAGAGAGGCGTAGAGAGACATAGAGAGGTGTAGAGAGAGACATAGAGAGGCGTAGTGAGACATAGAGAGGCGTAGAGAGAGACGTAGATAGGCGTAGAGAGAGACACAGAGAGGCGTAGAGAGACATAGAGAGGCGTAGAGAGACGTAGAGAGACGTAGAGAGAGACGTAGAGAGGCGTAGAGAGAGACATAGAGAGGCGTAGAGCGAGACATAGAGAGGCGTAGAGAGAGACATAGAGAGGCGTAGAGAGAGACATAGAGAGGCGTAGAGAGAGACATAGAGAGGCGTAGAGAGAGACATAGAGAGGCGTAGAGAGAGACATAGAGAGGCGTAGAGAGAGACATAGAGAGGCGTAGAGAGAGACAGAGAGAGGCGTAGAGAGAGACACAGAGAGGCGTAGAGAGAGACGTATAGAGGCGTAGAGAGAGACATAGAGAGGCGTAGAGAGAGACATAGAGAGGCGTAGAGAGAGACATAGAGAGGCGTAGAGAGAGACGTAGAGAGGCGTAGAGAGAGACATAGAGAGGCGTAGAGAGAGACGTAGAGAGGCGTAGAGAGAGACACAGAGAGGCGTAGAGAGAGACATATAGAGGCGTAGAGAGAGACATAGAGAGGCGTAGAGAGGGACACAGAGAGGCGTAGAGAGAGACGTAGAGAGGCGTAGAGAGAGACGTAGAGAGGCGTAGAGAGAGACATAGAGAGACGTAGAGAGACATAGAGAGGTGTAGAGAGAGACATAGAGAGGCGTAGTGAGACATAGAGAGGCGTAGAGAGAGACGTAGATAGGCGTAGAGAGAGACACAGAGAGGCGTAGAGAGACATAGAGAGGCGTAGAGAGACGTAGAGAGACGTAGAGAGAGACGTAGAGAGGCGTAGAGAGAGACATAGAGAGGCGTAGAGCGAGACATAGAGAGGCGTAGAGAGAGACATAGAGAGGCGTAGAGAGAGACATAGAGAGGCGTAGAGAGAGACATAGAGAGGCGTAGAGAGAGACATAGAGAGGCGTAGAGAGAGACATAGAGAGGCGTAGAGAGAGACATAGAGAGGCGTAGAGAGAGACAGAGAGAGGCGTAGAGAGAGACACAGAGAGGCGTAGAGAGAGACGTAGAGAGGCGTAGAGAGAGACATAGAGAGGCGTAGAGAGAGACATAGAGAGGCGTAGAGAGAGACATAGAGAGGCGTAGAGAGAGACGTAGAGAGGCGTAGAGAGAGACATAGAGAGGCGTAGAGAGAGACGTAGAGAGGCGTAGAGAGAGACACAGAGAGGCGTAGAGAGAGACATATAGAGGCGTAGAGAGAGACATAGAGAGGCGTAGAGAGAGACACAGAGAGGCGTAGAGAGAGACGTAGAGAGGCGTAGAGAGAGACAGAGAGAGGCGTAGAGAGAGACATAGAGAGGCGTAGAGAGACATAGAGAGGCGTAGAGAGAGACGTAGAGAGGCGTAGAGAGAGACACAGAGAGGCGTAGAGAGAGACATTGAGAGGCGTAGAGAGAGACACAGAGAGGCGTAGAGAGAGACACAGAGAGGCGTAGAGAGAGACACAGAGAGGCGTAGAGAGAGACATTGAGAGGCGTAGAGAGAGACACAGAGAGGCGTAGAGAGAGACACAGAGAGGCGTAGAGAGAGACACAGAGAGGCGTAGAGAGAGACATTGAGAGGCGTAGAGAGAGACGTAGACAGGTGTAGAGAGAGAGACGTAGACAGGCGTAGAGGCAGACGTAGACAGGCATAGAGAGAGACGTAGAGAGGCGTAGAGAGAGACATAGAGAGGCGTAGAGAGAGACGTAGAGAGGCGTAGAGAGAGACATAGAGAGGCGTAGAGAGAGACATAGAGAGGCGTAGAGAGAGACGTAGAGTGGCGTAGAGACAGACGTAGACTGGTGTAGAGAGAGACGTAGAGGGAGACACGTAGAGAGACATAGAGAGGCGTAGAGAGAGACGTAGAGAGGCGTAGAGAGAGACATTGAGAGGCGTAGAGAGAGACGTAGACAGGTGTAGAGAGAGACGTAGACAGGCGTAGAGAGAGACGTAGAGAGGCGAAGAGAGAGACACAGAGAGGCGTAGAGAGAGACATTGAGAGGCGTAGAGAGAGACGTAGACAGGTGTAGAGAGAGACGTAGACAGGCGTAGGGAGACGTAGAGAGGCGAAGAGAGAGACATAGAGAGGCGTAGAGAGAGACGTAGAGAGGCGTAGAGAGAGACAGAGAGGCGGAGAGAGAGACATAGAGAGGCGTAGAGAGAGACGTAGACAGGTGTAGAGAGAGACGTAGAGGGAGTCACGTAGAGAGACACAGAGAGAGAGAGACTAGCTGTACCCTGCCACCCTTCGCTGCACATTAGGGTTGCATGGATGAGAAATGAGGAATAAATCAAGGCATACGTTTCAAAAAGGTTTTATTTTGCAATACTTGCAATTTTGCAATACAATATTTTGCTTTTCCATTATTTGCGTAGATATAAAGGTTATCTGCTTTGCCGACATGGGAACACACAAAGATTTGAGAAGCAATTTGCACCTAAATCTTAACCACACAATTCTAAAGATTGACATTTAACTTTATTGATCGTGATTGCAAATGCCAATGGAATTGGGATTTGCAGTCTTTTAAATTTAAATGGTGTATCGGTTGGAATCATGGGAATTCGAGAAATGAGGACACCTTCGCCTTTGAAACGCCCAGTAAATATCGTTGCTTCCACTACGTTGTTCATCAATTTCTTAACTACGAGCCTCGTGCCATTACAGAGTTTTGGCTGACTAACATTAAGCAACATGATAATTGGCACACCTATTTTCAATTTTAGTGTGTGTGGTGGCATTCCTGGCAGATCAAGAGAGTTCAAAAACTCCGACGTGTAATTAAGTACTTCATCTGCTTTCACAACGGTGCTATCGATTAATATATCATTTCCTCACTTTGAATGTTGGATTGTATAACATTATTAGCTTGATAGACATCTTTATTCTTCGCGGCAAGGTCAGCTCGTTCACTGAATCAGTCGTGATTCCTATAATTAATTTGAATATTAGGAAATACTTTTGCGTTAAGCTCTTATTTCGATATTACTAAATTACAAATATTATTAGGAAATGATATTCGTTTTGTCTCATCTATTGGCAGCTATCCGTTTCCAATGTGCAGTAACTGTCGTGAGAATATCTTGGCTGATTTATCGTTTTGAAAGGGCCCAAATGACCTCGTTGTCGTCGGGCCGTTAAACCCCACACACTCACTCACGCACTCGTTTTGAAACTGGACACTGTCACCACAAGTTGAATATTTTATGCAAGGATTTATTTCGTCCGCTGGTGTCGATCGACAAATTACAGGCAATGTTAGTCTAAAATGTCCTGCGAGCAATATTAATGCATTTCCACGCAAATCTTGTAACGATCGATCCATTGCTTCAAGCGATTTTTATGTACCATCGTGCATGCATCCCAAACAATGACTTTAGGTACACTCTTGTAATACTTTTCCCGTGTAAGACGCTTTGGAAATATTGCACGTGGGAGTCGCAATGGTTTGTTTGTTCAATGACAACTTCAGAGCTGAATGAGCAGTCCTTAAACCTGGTAACAATGTTGCAGCTATTCCAGACGAAGCGAGAGCTAAGGCTATGTCATTCTTTGATCGAACCGTTGCCAGAATCAATCTGATAAATGTTTTCCCGGTTCCTCCTGGCGCATCCTAGAAGAAGGTACCCCCAACTCCCGTCATTTGTCATTTGGTTTATGCGATCATAAATGCCGTTCTGTTCACGCGTTAATTTGGGAATGTTTGATTGGACATACGACTGGAAATCACTGGTGTTGTAACTTTGTTCACGACGCAAATCCACATCAAATGAAGCAGTCGCAGCTCGGTTGGGTGCTGGCATTCCCAATTGAATAGGAACTTTGTTTGCAATAGTTAAGCACGTATCTTCAATATTTGTCAATGTTTCATTGTAAATGCCTTGTGTAAATTCCATGGCCATGTTGCCATTTTCTAGCTGTACTCATGCAAAATATCCTCGGCCCTATGCGATCGATATCTTGACCATAACTCTTTGGGAGATGAAGCGAAACAAGAGGTCAATATAATTGCGAATAACGCGCGAATTTGGTGTGGATGTGCAGTGTTGCACGCGTCATTAATACATATAACCTATTGTTGGTCACTTTCTAATAAGTTCAGAGCTTGACACAATTTTCAATTCCTGGAAGGATCTAGGACCAGGCACATTTACCAACAGCATGCGACGATAGAAACATTCATCTTGATTTGGATGCAGTCTATAAAGACTACCAATCGTATTTTCTCTGAAAATACCAGGTTGACCGTTGACTGGTTCCCCTCGTATGAATACCTTTTTAGTTTCATTCCACATGTAATAAGAGGGGACTTCTGAATGCAACACAGTTCTGGCGAAAGCGTCTTCCTGACGCAAAGTGAAGAAAGCAGAGATGTACCAGGTGGATTAAGGACCCTTTGATGTACATTTGCATCCGTGAAATTAACACTCTGGCCATTCTCTAAATGTATTGATAAGTGAATCACAGCTGGATTGCATAGTAATAATAATCTGAATGTGACGCAAGGGATTTTTTTTTTTTTTTTTTTTTGTAAAAAAAGGAGAGATATTATTTTTAACAACGCCATCTATTGGCAAGTAGCGGTTATGACCGTTGAAAAATCTGTTTTCATATATATATGTGTGTGTGTATGTGTGTGTGTGTGTGTGTGTGTGTGTGTGTGTGTGTGTGTGTGTGTGTGTGTGTAATTATTATTACAAAGCCTTATTTTTCTATCTGCTTTATGTTAATCTTAATGTACATCTGGAGAAATTGTCTTATTACACATTTCGCAGTGAAATGCTTCAGATGTAGCCAATTCTAACGTTTTGAAATTCCGTTCTGTTTACAGAACTGCAAAACGACAAACAAACAAATAGCGACTAAGCAGTTTAAAAAATATGAAGTATTTGACAACTCAAACCAATAATAAAGAAATTGGCAATTCCACGTGATACTTTTATTTTCTCTACTATAGTATTGTATTCTACCCAAAAATTTGATGTAGAGATTTCACCGGAAATGTATGTTTTGAGGTCCCCTGAATCCAAAACAGCATTTTTAGAAAGAGGTCCGTGTGTGTGTGTGTGTGTGTGTGTGTGTGTGTGTGTGTGTGTACGTGTGTGTGCGTGTGTGTGCGTGTGTGTCAGTCTGATTGTGGGCAGTATAACTCAAAAATGAAAAATCAATTAAAAACCAAAGTTGTTATTTAAGTCTTTTAAGGATGCAGCACGAAGATTTTGAAGAAATTTCCTCCAGCCTAAATTACTCTTTACATGGGAGATTTTTCGAAAATTTCTATTTTCTCAAAAATGGTAAATGAAATGTATATTTTGAATATTCTGGCTATAGCCTGTGTAGTCCTGATTACTCTGGATGACTTTTGCATAACTGGTAAACCGTAAGAGGTGGATCAAATCTTACTATAAAAAATGTAGATCTTGCTAAAACACACAGTTTATACCTGAATAAAATTTGTTGTGGAGTGAACCATTTCGGAGATATTCCTTGTAATTTGTGTTAGTTTTACAATAGATTTACATCAGAGTTTTACATAAAGATCCGTGCGTGTGTATGTGAACAGCATAACTGAAACATATGGTCGATTAAATGCCAATCTTGCTGTCTATGCTTTCATCTTCCAAGGATGCGGCATAATTTTCAGAACATCCCTCATTCAGAAATAGTTAATATGCAAAAATGTTCTATGTTGTTTCATTATTTAAAAAACAGCTCAAGTGATATGAAGTACCATATAAGCCCTTAAGGTATTTAAATCACGAACTTCAGGTACCCATATGCATACATCGTCCTCCGTGGTCTATGGGTAATATGCTAGCCTCTGGGTCCTAGAGATCGCGGTTTGAAACCCGGCGGAGGCTGATGGCTGTTTTCTGGCGTAAAAATCCTTAGCATGAATTCCTTTAAAAGGGAAATAAAGCCGTTGTTCCCGTGTCATAGATTTACGGCACATAAGAGGACCTCAAGTCTGATGGAGAGGTCTCTGAGGAAAACTAAGCGGCCCTTCACGCCAAATATAGAATGTAACACTGAGAACCACAGCAGATAAACGGCATTTATAAATACAACCCAATTTAATTTCGTTTTATATATTGAATTTTCTATGAATGGTCTGTGAAGTCTTCTTAATTCTGAATGAATATTGTGTAACCGTAAGAAATAGAGGCTAAACTTACTGCACAAAAAAGGTAGATCTCGGTTAAAAAAATCAGATGTGTTGCACTCATATGACATTCTCTACTCTTGCATTAACCATTCTCACACACTCTTATTCCTACTTCTTCCTCGTGTTGGTTGAGATAAACATGTTCAGAAATTATCTTATTATTTCCCTGTAGGTGCAAGGGGAATTCTGGAATAGAGTAGGCTTTGACCAATACTCAAATCTTCTAATACTTTCTAATGCCGTTCTCTTTGCACGGCAAACATATAAAAGAATGAACAGCGATGTTCCATTTGAAGAAAGTTTAAGTGTTCCGAAAATCACGCAAATAAGGAATGTCTCCGAAATGGTTCAAACTATAAAAAGTTTACTTGGACACAAATTGTCTGTTTTAGTAAGATCTGTATTTTTTGTGCAGTAAGATTTGGTCCATCTCTTACGGTTCACCAGTTATTCAAAAGTCATCCAGGGTAAACAGGACTACACAGGCTATGGCTAGAAAATTCAAAATATACGTTTCATTTGCCATAAAAATATCTCAAACGAGTCATTTTAATCAATATCGCTATAGCCGTTTTCGAAAAAAATAAAAATGTTCTATATAAAGGGTAGTATTGGGTGGTGGAAGTTTACTCAAAATCTTCGTGTCGCATCCATGAAGCATATTAAACTTAAATACCAACCACACACACGCACGCACGCAGACACACATACACACACACGCACGCGCACCCGCACCCACACACGCACACACGCACACAAACACACATCTGAGAAACGCCGGAATAAGATTATTTGCCTACTAAGCGTGAAAATTTTCTCTCAGTTTATTTGACTTTTAGAACATTTTAAAATAGAGAGAGGAACAATTATTGGAATCGATAAATTTGTCCCTTTTAACGAACATTTTCGGGAGCGAACTTTGCACTTATCGTACATGCCACTCATGCGTACTTATTTAATGCTCTCCTACTACATCTCTTTCCATCCTTGCCCACACACCCACCTTCTGCCTTTCCATACGTCACACGCCTCCCTCCTCACTGTCAATATAATTCTGATGAAAGTGTACCTTGAATTTTCTCCCGGTTTAACCATTTCTGTTTAAATTCTACATCATTTTGTGTAACTGGTAGTTTCTGAGAGTTACACAAAAACAATGTGCACTTTGTTAAAACTCATATGTCATATTAACCATTTCCCAAATATTCATTGCTATTGGTTTGTATTTTTCACTGCTTTAAATTGTGTTAAAGTACATTTCCCTTGTTTCTCCTGTTGTCATGAAAAAGTATGGAATTTCAACGGCTCCGTGTCAATATAACACATTAGCCTCCGGTTCGTATGATGTGTCGCATAGTTGATTTATGCATGAATTATTCTTAATTTTATGAGCTTTCATGTGTGGCAGAAATATCCAAGTTCGCTCGTAGATAATTATATTCTTTCTGAGGTTAATAGACATTTACCACTTAATGGATAGACTCCATTTTTCATATTCTTCATGTAATTTTTCATCATATATTTCAAGTATCCTCTGTCTTGAGCGAGCACTACCTGGTTATTTGTAGAATGCAAAGTGAAAAATATTTTTTCATCCATTGGTATTTTCGTGCCACCACATTTACTTTTAAAGCTATTTAATGATGTACCTAAATAGATATCAGAAAGCAACGATGATTTGCTTCAATGTTTTCATATTTACTTCAGACCACCATGTTCTTCAAACGTATTAGAACAAGAATAAAACCGCAATACTGGTTTATTAGGAATGCAGTGTTAAACTGTAAAACTGTAAAAGAAGTGCTTACATCCTTTCGTTTAAATTAAAAATCGCATGTAGTGATTACGATACTAAACAATAGCAATTAATTTCTTCCTTGTGCCCACGGATAGCTTTTGGTGAACAACTTCTGTGTAAGCCAGGGAGCAATCGGTTGATGGCCTTTGGTTTAAAAGAAAACCTGCTAATGTTGTTACTGAATGTCAGCTTCAACTGTTTCTACTAATGGATGTCTACCGTATTGCCTTCACGGAAAACTTAATTACAGAGTTTTAATCACACTAAGTTGTGTAGAGGAAACGAAATGGAACCTTCCATTGAAGAACGTAATATCATGGTTGACCGTTTATTTCACTCGTTAAATCCTGAGATTTTATAAAGTTCATAAAAAGGCAATAATAAAAAGTTATTAATGGGTGGAAGCAGTGCACTGACTTTGTTAACTGTCGCCCCCCCCCCCCCCGCTCCCATTTTTCCTTTCTCTACTACGTATAAATAGGGGAAATATTGTATTGACCCAAAAATTCGATGTCAAGATTTCACCGGAAATATATCCGTTCAAGCCCTCAGAATAAAAAAAGCACTTTTAGGAAAACGTCTGTGTGCGCGCGCGCGTGTGTGTGGGTGTGTGTGTGTGTGTGTGTGTGTGTGTGTGTGTGTGTGTGTGTGTGCGCGCGCGCGCGCGCGCGCCTGCCTGTTGACAGCATAACTCGAAAACCAACAGACGGTTAAAAACCAAGTTTAAGTTTAAAATCTTTCAAGAATGTGACAGGAAGATCTTGCAGAAAATTCATCTACCCTAAACTACCCTATACATAGAACATTTTTCGAAATATTCTATTTTCTCAAAAATGGCTAACGATTTTGATTAAAATCGTTGATAGTTTTAGGGTAAATGATATGCATATTTTGAATTTTCTGACTATAGGCCATGTAATCCTCTTTACTCTTGATGACTTTTGCATATCTGGTAAACCGTAATAAGAGATAGACGAAATATTACTATACAAAAAGTATAGCTCTGGTAAAAAAAAAAAAAACACACACATGTTATATCCAAATGTATGTTTTGTGCAGTGAATTATTTCGGAGATATTATTTTTTATTTGCGTGAGCTTTCCAATACTTAAATTTTTCTCAAATGGAAGGTCGTTTGGTCGTGCAAAGAGAACTGAATTTCAAAGCCTTCATATAGCGACCAGCTACAAAAGATTTGCCTATCGCTCAAAGCCTACTCTATGGCTATATTCCCCTTGCACATACAAGAAAATTAACCAAGATAATTTGTGCAAATGTTTATCTCAATTAACATCAAGTAGATAGAGGAATAAGTGCTTGCGCAAGAGTAGAGAAAGTCACGCGAGTGTAACACATCAGATTTTTTAACCTCAATTCTAAAACAGACTGATTGTACCTCTCCTTGCATTACGTAGTAACTATCTCCAAACCATAATTTTGGCCATAAACTCAGGGCGACCACACAGTACAACCAGAAGGACCAAAAATGGTTGATCCTGAACGTTCTCAGGTACACCTGCCGGCGTCAGTAGCGCAATTGGTTGAAAGCTAACTTTGTAGTAGGCCCAGATTTGCGGTTTCTTTTCAGATACAGATGATAGCGTAAGGCAACGTCCTACGACAGTGGATTTATTACCATTTAAACGAATATTTGGGAGATAAAGTTCCAGTTCATCGGTGGAGACAGTATGAACCTAGGAGTTGAGGGTATCCTTAAAATGAAGTTCATTATAATCCGGTTGGGTAGTTTAGTTTTAACGAAATCAATTTTGACTTAATCTTGTTATTATTCGGTTTAGCGATTATACATATATAACTAATATCGGTGGCACACTTGCGACCAAAAAGCAGTCAATTTCTCCTACATCGCAATGTTTCTTCCTCCGCAAGCTTCCAATATTTATCTTACCATCATTCAACTTCACCTAGCCTTTATCACCTCTCTGTGGGTATATCAGGATAAGTATCACCAACGAGCAATGTTATACTTGATATGAAACGAAGGAGGTGTAAAATAATAATTTATTTTAATGAATTCTACTCTGATTCGGTAAACAAATGAAACTGGGTTAGGCAATGGAACATAACGACTCTGTCTTGCACACAGAACTGAATTGCATAAAACTACTATTTATTTTAAGTTTAACGCCCAAGCTTGCTGTGTACTGCAGTGACGCAATTCTCCTAGTTTAATCATCAATCGCCTAATACTACTTGGCAAAGCCATGAGGCGTATCGGAAAGAATATGAAACTGTCGAGTTGTTTGCGTGACCTTAACGTACAAACACGGCGAGACAGTGTGTGTACTCTCTGTTCAGATGCAATCATATCTTCAGGAGAGTAAAATCTCATCTTGGCAGGTGCGTGAGGTGATCTATTTGTGTTTTATCACTGACTATACGCCAAGTTAGTTGTAATAAACAAGATAAGAAGCGATCGTAGTGCTCAACAGCCAAGGTCAATACGCCTCGTCGCCTTGCAAATAGTACATCCATGTCCTAAACAAACAAACAACTTGCTCGTTGAATTCATACAAAGATACAGTTTTATCATGATGGTATACAATGTTAGCTATGTACCAGGCTACAATTACTACGTAACTCCGATTTGTGCCGCAGCCTGTCTTTTTTGTTAGCCACGTTAATGTCAAAGTGATGTCATCAAAATTCAGATGACCAAACTCACGATTTTCTCTTACATATATTGACCTATCTTCAGTTTTAGTTATTTATTTGTGTTCTTAGTCACACTAGTTCTGCTACTTACTGGTTCTGGTATGTTCCACAAAGATTAATTTCACAATTCACCTAAGTCCCAAAGAACTATTAAGGGAGTATCTAGGTGAAAATTGTGCGAAATCCTTCAACAGGTAAATTTTTCATTCTGTTTAGTTTTGTTTATATCTCTATTATAAAGAATGGAGTATCCGGTGTCATAGTTTCTATTTAGTGTATTACTGATGATCGGTAGTAATTTTATTGGTTTTCCAATGTGACTGCACACAACGCAGATAGCCATTTGTCATGTCAAAACAGTTTTTCTGGCTTTCTGCTTTCCCTACATTTTTACGCGATTAGAATACTCCACACGTGCAATTTTTGTTCAGTGTTCTTCAAAAGTTTGCAGAAAAACAAAAGCATATAGGTATAAAAGCCTTGGAAGTGATTTTTCTTTATCGGTTATCACTGCGGAAATATCAATTAGAGTAACTAATGAATAGATTAAAACCAGTGAAAATTGATATTTTTTCTGAAAAAGTAAATCAATAAAAATCATTTCCCAACACTTTCTTAAGTATTCATTGGAATCAGATATTTGTAACAAAAATTTGTATTCTTTGTCATCGTATGGACCACTTTTACTGTCAAAATATTAAACAATTAAAAGATTGAAAACTACTGGAGATATTGGAATAAAATTTGGTTACATACTGATAAATGGATACGTTATTTGTAAAAATTTTAAAAAGAAGTGTGTTCATTAATTTAGAAGTTAAAAACTTCAGCCATATGTACTTACCTTTAAAAACACTGATGAACGAATCGCTCTCAAAAATCGTTATTTGGTCTTCTTTGTTTGCTTTCCTCTAATGTTGTGCAACTTTCTTTTACATTGTATAACAAGAGTTTCATTACGGTTTAAGTGCTTTATCATGTCTGTTACATTATTCAGTGAGGATATAGTAACAATAAATTATAGGCACAACTCAACAGAATCTTTTACAATATACCTGTTGAAGTGAAAAGAAATCCCATTTCCTCACATATCTGCAACCTAAATCGCAGTTTATAGATTGAATTTGCTGGAAGTTGCAAACTTTTGGATACGAGAGCTATCTGACATACTACACCAGAGTTGAAATCACGATTTATGGAAGGCAATTATTTGTACTTTATTTAATTAGGTAATTAATTTACATATTTATTCTGGGATCAGACGTTCATGTAACTGCATACATCCAACTTTCTTTAAATATTGAGACTGGAAACCCCCAATTAACCGAACTACGCTTAATCGAGATCGTAGAGAAAAATCAATACATAAAATAGACAAGAAAGGAAGAAAAATAATTAACAAAGAAAATTAAAAGATTCTCAAGTACAACATGCTGGCAACGTTGCTGTGAGAATTGGCCTTTCCCTCAACAAGTTGTTGGTCTAAATTCCAATGCAGATATTTCGTATTATATGGAGTAACTCTCCGCTCCACACTAAACAATATATATATATATATATATTGTGCCCTTACAACAGGTAAACAGAAGATCAATCTGTTGGACCAAGTTACACACACACACACACACACACACACACACACACACACACACACACACACACACACACACACACACACACACACAAAAGTACCACCTTTCCTTACTTATCATTCTGCGTCTCCGGTATTTGCGTAACCACAAAAAATGAAACAAAACACATTATAGATCGATAAACGACTCCTAGTATGCTGCCAAACAACCAATTCTCAGTTTTCGTGAGGTCAATACCACACATAATGTATTGTCATTAGGGAAAATGGAAGATTGTTGCGTTTGTAATGTTATTTTGCTTTTTGCTACTCAAAATCATTACCATCAATTATTCAAAAAAATGTGTTGTCCGAAACGGCTTTCCCCGTTTAGTTCGGTTAAGAGGGGCTTTACTGTAAACCCTAGTGTCGCACGTATGCTCTTGCTGTCACTCTCTCTCTCACTCTCTCTCTCTCTCTTTCTCTCTTCCTCCAGTGTTTTGTGTACTGGTACAGCATCCCTCATAGTCGTCTTCTGTTAGTAAATTTAAATCTTCCTGCATTGCCTATGAAGCATTTTCCTCGTTAGCTAAGAATACTGAGTAGGGTTATTCTGAGTCTTTTAGGGAAGTCCAGCTGCACGAAATCTTAACTAAGGACGTTTAAACGGGTATGCTTGGTCTAGGCGAATGATATAGTTTTGTTATATATCACACACCTCGTCTATTCCTCATTTACTCTCTGCCGATTTATTTCCCTGTTCATCTTTAAGGGCAGCAGTCCCAGATGCCGTGGATAGGTATGGTGGACGGTTGCAGGGATAGATGGAGAGATGGAGGAATGGGTGGAGGCATGGAGAGATGGAGAGATGGAGAGATGGATGGAAGGGTGGAGGCATGGAGAGATGGAGGGATGGGTGGGGCATGGAGAGATGGAGAGATGGATGGAAGGGTGGAGGCATGGAGAGATGGAGGGATGGGTGGAGGCATGGAGAGATGGAGAGATGGATGGAAGGGTGGAGGCATGGAGAGATGGAGAGATGGAGAGATGGATGGAAGGGTGGAGGCATGGAGAGATGGAGGGATGGAGAGATGGATGGAAGGGTGGAGGCATGGAGAGATGGAGGGATGGGTGGAGGCATGGAGAGATGGAGGGATGGGTGGGGCATGGAGAGATGGAGAGATGGATGGAAGGGTGGAGGCATGGAGAGATGGAGGGATGGGTGGAGGCATGGAGAGATGGAGAGATGGAGAGATGGAGAGATGGATGGAAGGGTGGAGGCATGGAGAGATGGAGGGATGGGTGGGGCATGGAGAGATGGAGGAATGGGTGGAGGCATGGAGAGATGGAGGAATGGGTGGAGGCATGGAGAGATGGAAGATGGAGAGATGGATGGAAGGGTGGAGGCATGGAGAGATGGAGGGATGGGTGGAGGCATGGAGAGATGGAGGAATGGGTGGAGGCATGGAGAGATGGAGAGATGGAGAGATGGATGGAAGGGTGGAGGCATGGAGAGATGGAGGGATGGATGGAAGGGTGGAGGCATGGAGAGATGGAGGAATGGGTGGAGGCATGGAGAGATGGAGAGATGGAGAGATGGATGGAAGGGTGGGGCATGGAGAGATGGATGGAAGGGTGGAGGCATGGAGAGATGGATAGATGGAGAGATGGATGGAAGGGTGGAGGCATGGAGAGATGGAGGGATGGAGAGATGGATGGAAGGGTGGAGGCATGGAGAGATGGAGGGATGGAGAGATGGATGGAAGGGTGGAGGCATGGAGAGATGGATAGATGGAGAGATGGATGGAAGGGTGGAGGCATGGAGAGATGGAGGGATGGAGAGATGGATGGAAGGGTGGAGGCATGGAGAGATGGATAGATGGAGAGATGGATGGAAGGGTGGAGGCATGGAGAGATGGAGGGATGGAGAGATGGATGGAAGGGTGGAGGCATGGAGAGGTGGAGGCATGGAAAGATGGATGGAAGGGTGGAGGCATGGAGAGATGGATAGATGGAGAGATGGATGGAAGGGTGGAGGCATGGAGAGATGGATAGATGGAGAGATGGATGGAAGGGTGGAGGCATGGAGAGATGGATAGATGGAGAGATGGATGGAAGGGTGGAGGCATGGAGAGATGGATAGATGGAGAGATGGATGGAAGGGTGGAGGCATGGAGAGATGGAGGGATGGAGAGATGGATGGAAGGGTGGAGGCATGGAGAGATGGAGAGATGGAGAGATGGATGGAAGGGTGGAGGCATGGAGAGATGGAGGGATGGGTGGGGCATGGAGAGATGGAGAGATGGATGGAAGGGTGGAGGCATGGAGAGATGGAGGGATGGGTGGGGCATGGAGAGATGGAGAGATGGATGGAAGGGTGGAGGCATGGAGAGATGGAGGGATGGAGAGATGGATGGAAGGGTGGAGGCATGGAGAGATGGATAGATGGAGAGATGGAGGAATGGGTGGAGGCATGGAGAGATGGAGAGATGGAGAGATGGATGGAAGGGTGGAGGCATGGAGAGATGGAGGGATGGGTGGGGCATGGAGAGATGGATGGAAGGGTGAAGGGATAGAGAGATGGAGAGAGAAGGAGAGAGGGAGGGATGGAGCGATAGTGGTATAAATAGGGAGAGAGGGAGAGGGGGTTGGAGCGATGGAGGGAAGGATGGAGAGAGAGGAAGAGAGGGAGGGATGGAGCGATAGAGGTATGGAGTGATTGAGGGATGGAGGGATGGAAAAATGGAGGGACGGAGGGATGGATGGAGAGAAAGACAGGGAGGGATGGAGCGATGGAGGTATGGAGGGATGGATAGAGAGAGAGGAAGAGGAGGGTTGGAGCGATAGAGGGATGGATGGAGAAATGGAGAGAGAGGAAGAGGAGGGTTGGAGCGATAGAGGGATGGAGGATGGATGGAGAGAGAGGAAGAGGAGGGTTGGAGCGATAGAGGGATGGATGGAGAGATGGATGAATGGAGAGATGGAGCGATGGATAAATGGAGGAGTGAAGGAATGGAGAGATGGAGGGAAGGAACGTAAGGACACTTTTATCGTAATACACTATTGCCGTATGGACAAAGATAAGCATAATTTCCTACTACGATTACTAGAAAGGGAAGAAATAGTGTAAAAGCGTCTAAAAACGCAAAACCGATAACGTACCCTACAAAATGCATCAAAGTTGGCCTATGTGACTCGCACGAATAGAACAGGAGTAATATTCATCCAAGATACTTTATAGGATATTCTCTATTAAAGAGGATATGATAGCATCAAGTAATCCATTGAAACAAATACTGGGCACACAATTGTTGAATAGTTACAGATTTAAATCCTGTATAATCAAGCAATTTGAAAATTAAATTATTTTTAGTATCTTCATAAGTTGGTTATCCAACCATACAACCGGAGAAATACAGTGGTACTTACTTTTTTCAATTGGTATTCCGGGGGAAAAGACTAACAAGGGTTTTATTCAGATTCCATTCCCCTGACATTCCGTGTAAATTTTTGCAAGGAGGATAAATTACTCATCCCCTTATTTCTGGTTCTCCTCTCTTGCCTAGATATCGTTTATCCATATTCCTTGCTAACCATCGACTTTTCTGCTAGCCTTCCAGAATAACTCCACATTTTTCATGGAAAATGCGTTCGCATTCCTGAGGTTTTCCGCAGTGGCAAACGCGACGAGGGGATATAAAAAGCTGGAATTCTATTTACTTTCATGACTCACGGAGGCAGAGGGAATATTTTTGGAATGAGGTTTATTAACAGAAAGTGTAGTTACTGCCGCTATTTGCTTATGCATTCCACATTTTTGTAAAATTCGAGAAGCTCGGCAGAAATTGCATTATTGCAAGAATGGAGGCACCCACATTACTCTGGCCCGAGTGAAATGCAATACACTTTTTTTTTTAAGCTAGGATGCCATTTTTAAATAAGTTTATGCAGATTAGTAAATTACAAGTTTGCAACCTAACAGACTGTAGTAGTTTTAGCGTACTCGTGGCATGAAAGTGAATTTCACTATTTCATCTTCCTAAAATACCTGAGGTTACATTAAAATGTGAAATGAATGGCTTGACTTATTAGTGGAAAGAAACAACTTGCATAGTTGAAATAGATAATTCTCCTTTGGAACTTCACACTAAGTAACTAGTTGCTTAATTTACTTCAATTACACAGCAATGTAAATTTAGATATTAAGGAGGAACGCTTAAAACAGAGTTAGTTCCTTTTTAACCGTAGCAATGCAAAGCCTTATTCCAGAACTTACACTATCAATGTCGGGGGAGGGGTTACTTTTTACTGGTAACAAGATGTCTGAGCTATTTTTAAAACAAATTTATTTTAAAATTGGGTAGTGTATTTTGTCATGTACATAAAGGTAAAACTTAATATTGTTTTACTATTTCCTTTTTACCCTTTTACATAATCAAATTATACCGACGGGGCAGTACTTCATGACCTCCTTGACACTCAAAATAAACCAAGAATGAAAACTTTGAAACAATTATGCATTTCGGTAGTAGAAACCACGATTGACAAAAACTATTAACTGCATGCCTTTAATCAAGAAATTAAAAGACAGAATTTAAAAAGATTACAGAAGGTGGGCATGAAGTAGCCCCCCCCCCCCTCCTTTGTAATGCGAGTGTTAATTTTGACTTTTCACCTGCAGGTACTCTCCCTCTTTGAAATTTCAAATGACCTTCCTATATTTTATATTCAATTTTGTAAGGGTATTCCTTTGTTTACACATCACATCTGTTTGTTATAGTTCCCTTTCACTTCTATCGTTTTCATAACCTAGGATCATTTGACTTGGAGAAATTCTGTGTAAACTTTCCCTCCAAATGCTAAACACCCCCCCCCCAAAAAAAAAATACATTAATAAACACTTAGCGAAACATACAACAAGCAACTCCCTTAAACGGCAAGATATATTAATCTCACCAGCTGGCATTTATCAAATACTGGAAATGTATAAAGGAGTAATATCTAATATTCTTAGAGTGAGTGAGTGAGTGAGTGAGTGAGTGAGTGAGTGAGTGAGTGAGTGAGTGAGTGCATGCGTGCGTGAGTGAATGAGTGAGTGCATGCGTGCGTGAGTGAATAAGTGAGTGAGTGAATGAGTGAGCGAGTGAATGAGTGAGCGAGTGAGTGAGCGAGTGAATGAGTGAGTGAGTGAGTGAGTGAGTGAATGAGTGACCGAGTGAATGAGTGAGCGAGTGAATAGGTGGACGAGTGAGTGAGTAACTGAGTGAGTGGGTGAGCGAGCGAGTGAGTGAGTAAGTGAGGGAGTGAGTAAGAGAGAGTGTGAATGAGTGAGTGGATGAGCGAGCGAGTGAGTGAATAAGTGAGGGAGTGACTGAGTAAGTGATGGAGTGAGTGAGTGAGAGTGGGTGAGTGAGTGAATGAGTGCATGCGTGCGTGAGTGAATGAGTGAGCGAGTGAGTGAGTAACTGAGTGAGTGGGTGAGAGCGTGTGAGTGAGTATGTGAGGGAGTGAGTGAGTTAATGAGTGAGTGCATGCGTGCGTGAGTGAATGAGTCAGCGAATGAGTGAATGAGTGAGCGAGCGAGTGAGGGAGGGAGTGAGAGAGGTAATAAGTGAGTGCATGCGTGAGTGAGTGAATGAGTGAGTGAGTAAATGTGTGAGCGAGTGAACGTGTGAGCGAGTGAATGAGTGAGCGAGTGAATGAGTAACTGAGTGGGTGAGCGAGCGAGTGAATGAATGAGTGAGTGAGTGAATGAGTGAGTGACTGAGTGAGTGAGTGAGTGAGTGAGTGAATGAGTGAGTGAGTGATTGAGGTTTAAGAGTCCGACAGCTATGTCATTTGGGCCCTCTATTCTTTATAGATGTGTGTAGTTACGTTACTAGACATCTAAAGCATTTAATAGGCTAAGCTTTGCTGTAGTCATCCTTATGTAGGACCCTCCCCTAGGACTTACAAACCAGTGCCTAGGGTCAGACGCCTGTCGGGGAGCAGAGGAACCTATGGACCGTACAGTGTGAAGACCTGGAAGCGATTGGTCAGCCAAGCACCAGGTATGATAGTGAGGAAGAGGATGATATGAAACATAGGCGAAATGGATGAAGGGAAAGGTGATGATAGAGTGATTGGTAGAATGAGTGGTGGGGAAAACCAGAGAACCTGGAGAATACCCGCCCAGATGCCGCTTCATCCACCACGAATATAGTCAACATACAAGGAAGGAAAACAATGGAACACCCGAAATTACCGAGCGGGATGATTCAGGCGGTAACGTCTGTGGCCCGCAGTGGGAGGTCGCGAGTTCAATCCCCGTGGCCAATCTTCCTGACCCATGGCTTTTTCGGAGTTTTCCCCGGGTCGCCAGGCAAATGCTAGGAAGAATTTCCATCTCCATTCCATTTTGTTACATTAATCATTTCATTTCAGACTTCATCCCTTTAGATTTCTTTCAGGGTTGGAAGTGTTGGTGAGCGTCGTGGCAGCAGCGCTCTGGAAATCTCGTCGTCCCCCCCCCCCCGGATTGACAGGTGAGCCTATTGGTTTCCGGGGCCCCCACGGGATGGTACTAGCCCAAGGGGCTTAGCACCATCTACCATCTAGTCCCACGCCTCCCCTTGGGACCCGAAGAGGTGGAAGAAGAACCGGTCTGAGGCAGCCTCCGCCGAGGTGCTTCTAACTGGGAAAATGTAGGGACCCTGTCCTATTCTCTGTCGCAGCACCATTCCGTCCACCTTGTGGATCCATTCACTTCGTCCATCCTCCCGGAGGGGGGGGGGTGCCCCGTCAGGAGCATAGGCACAAAAGATCGCCTTTTGGTCGAGGTGTTCCCCTCCGCAAGTTATTGAGTCATTGAGTCAACATCCGAAGTTATTCAAATTGTTTATTTTATAATTTACAACTAAGAAGCTCATTTTTATCTATGATTACAAGTATAGGCATTCTTAAGCAGTTTTCATCAGTATAGTTTCTGTGTCCTCAAACCATTATACCACAAAGAATCCAGCAGTGTTAAAATAACCTTGAGTGTAGACAACAGAAGCCTAGGGTTAGTGATAGGCAGACAAAAATCATTCAGAGTGCTGTCTGCAAACACCAAAGGACTGCAGGGGATGGTGGTGGTTTGTCCTCTCCGAACTACCTGCATGTAATCTAGTAACAATTTTATTTCCTTCCATCCTGGCTTTAATGTTTAGAAATTCCCGAATGTTGATTACGTATCATTTCTAAAATGGTTCAGTTGCTGTCTTGGAGGGGTGGGGGTTTAAAATAACTACTGAATCTTATCCTTGTTGCAAGGGCTATAAATGTTAAATAACGGTACCATCTAGAAAGCACAACAATTAAAAGTCGCTTATCTAAAAATTATTTAACCTAATAAGATTTCAGGGCTGGAGTCGTCAAATCAACACATGCTTTTCGAGCTATGTCATCCAGGGGCCAAATCATCAAGTTCACATATTTTTAACGTTTGACCACAGTATCCGAGCCCTAAGGTCATCATTTACCGAGTTATTTGATAATTTGGGTAATTGTTTTACCTCTGAAACATACAGGCTGTACAACACTACTAGAATTTGGAATATGGTCAGGCAGGTAATAAACTTCAGAAATATATCTGCCAATATTTCATTCCCACTTACGTAATTATCAGGTAAGTTTTCGTTTCCTATCGTTAATAATATCATAGAAGACAGCAACATTACAAATTTAAGGGATGAAAGGAACAAACGTGTCATCTGCATCATTTATATATACATTTAAATTGAAGTTCTACATTTAAATGCACTTGTTAACTAGGGTGATAATTTCTACAAACTTTAAGCAATTTAAATCTTAATTTTATCATAGATGTGAGCAACAAAATTACTGTATAACAAATTGGGAATGACATTTATTATCCAATAAAATGACTCTCTAAAACTGATAGGGTTTTCATAATGAAAATCAAGGAATATCCACATTTAAGTTTATTTACAACTTGTGCTGTCAAATACAATCGATACTCAAATCTTAACTATGTAAAAACAATCAAGCGCCAAGCTATTAAAATCCTGTATTCAAACGTGTGTCTGATACCAGCTCTTTAAGAACTGTTCATACTTTTTCGTTAAAAAAATATATTACATTGAACACTTGAAAGAAAGAGCAATAACTACATCATATGCAGCATTTCAAACTAACAAAAATGTATGAAAAGATAAGAGAAAATCTCGTTTTAAATCCTCTCGTATTCTTTGCACATTCCTATATATATCCATTTGAATGTCACGTTCGCAAATTTAAATGAAGGAAATTTTTCTGGAAATTTCGAATATTAATAACTAGTACGCTTAAAAAGCCACGGAGGAGATTCCAATACTGCTCCAAGGATCAACTGCTTATGAAGCTAGTTACTGCATGTACTGTTACACAAGGAATAGTCATTTAAGCTTTATGCTACCAAGTTACGTGTTGTATATATTACAGCTAACTCCATTTCTGAAGGACTTTATTGTGTACTTCTGAATTACTGTACTAAAGCTCGCAATTTGGTATCTCTTCTCCCAGAACTCGGTCCATTTTGGTTGTAATGCTCTCCGAGCGTTAATATCTGCAGTAAGCGGCTGTAAACACAAAGCTATTGTCCACGAGGTAAGCGTGAACTCAAAAATCAAAGGGATAATTAACACAGTTAGGTGAACTGTCTATGCTCTAAGGTATTTATTATTATTGTTACCATTACCATTATATCATCATTATTATATTTAAGAGTGGAAAATATAGGGATACGTTAATCACGAATAATGCAGAACTCGAAACATATATGTAAATTTTTGTGACATTCACTATTTACGAAATATTCATAGTTATTTGTTTTTATTTTCAAACGCTGTACCACATTTTATAGTGGTAAATCGAACTTCGCTTTTGACGTGGCCTAAAAATGGTTTGCGACTACAAAATGGGAATAGCGACCCACTTGTTAAACATTCGTACTCGCATTTGCATTTTCATTTCCGAGTACATATGTATACCGATGCGAGTGGTGATACAAGACAGCCTATTTGTGTCAAACAGACAATAACATATGGAACAGAGACTGTCAATAAACTCAGCTGCATGTTTGAAATATCGACTTGTGTAAACCGCGCTGCAACATGACTTGTAACTTAGAAATATTCTGCTCTCCTAATGCGCTCAAATAATTCTTTCCATGGCTGTACCTGCAACGTGATGTGTAGTGCAATATTTTTAGTGAGACTAACATGAAATGGATTATTCGTATAAATAATTTGTGGAAGAGGGATGAACCAACGATAATGGGTGGAGAAAGCAATGGTAGTATTTTTTTTTTTTTTTTTTTAATCTCGCTTAGATTGCTTGTAGCTTGTTGAGCATTTAAGAAAAGCTACCCTGGAAGTGCGAAACTCTTTAGTGAAATCACTGAACGTTGGTCAATTGGGTATTTCATATATTTCAAGGAGCTACTGGTTTAAATACAAGGTGTGGCGTTAGTTAAGGCAGTTGTAAGGTAGTCATTTTTGTTCAGATTTATTAAGCGGTTTGTTCCTACATAAGGTTTTGAAAATCTTGTAGGAATAGCCTTTGAAAATTAAAAGAACCTATAATTTTTGTTGATTATTATGGTGCAAGTTTTATATACCTATAGATTGTGAAATACCATTTATTTATACGTAAGCAGTTGAAAATGAAGGTAGCGGTAGTTCAAGATTTTTGGCTATTTCAAAACCTAAGATTGCACGCCTTTAGAAGCCCACGAGAAATACTTCATTAATAAAATGGGAGTGAAATTACGTGATATACACATGGCAGTCAATCTTTTATTTCAATAACTTAATATTGAAAATCTTAAGTTACTATTTTTCTCTTTTGGTTGCAAGTTATTAATCCCTTAAGAGGTGGAATCAGGACTGAAAACTTGAATGCCATAGCCGGTATTTGAACCACTTTATTGAGCGGCTACTCTAACCACTAAGCTACCATGGTCAATTTACCAGTATGAAATTAAATTCCCCAGCTGATTCGTACTTTTCCGGTTAAACCACAAGGGAATCTCACATCAGAGTTAAATACCACAAGAGCGACTTATAATAGTAAGTACTTTATGTCCCGGGTTTAAGTAACCTTTAGATGGTAATTATTATTGGTTTATGCTATAAATCAATAATAATTATTAAACCCTGTTCGCAATAAAGTGTTAAATAATAAGTTGCAATAGTCATTTTTAAGGAAACGAAGTGACATGAATATGAAAACTCCCCATAACACCACATTTTATATTTTTTACATATTTAGTGGACTCACTGGGACAAGGCAGGACAGGTTGTGCTGGTGTGAGGTGAGCTCACACTGCTGAACATGCTCGCACTGAAGACTAGTTCAGCGTGTGATGTCACCGTGCTTTGCAGTTCTGCCGCAGGAGAATAGAAAATAGTTTGAGGCATACGGGATGCAGAAATATAGGAAAGACATTAAGCTTAGCTGCTACTAATAACATATCTAACGTCTTAAATGTTGTAATACTAATGCTGACTAGTTACACAACTGGTCAGAGTTTATAAATATTTACATTTCGGCTCTGTGCTATGAGAAAATATTTAAGAGCTCCAGTTTATTTGAAGGACATTCATGTTCTTAAGTAAACAGAACAGAACATGATGTAATTTTCTCTATAAATGAGAAAAGAACGATACAGAACAAGATTAGGTGAACATTTCTCGACAGTTTCTGTTTCGTTTTTCTATAACTAGTTGATCAATGTTAGAACGTAATATCTGGGAAATTTGTAATCGAAGACAGCATTTTAGGCTGTGATCTGAGAAAGTACTTCGGGATTTGTGCTTAGCTAATTTCATAACAGTCAGACCAAAAGACTGGCTGCTCCGTTTTACTTGTACTGGCCATGTTATTGTCATCGAGAGCGTTACACCTAATTAAATCCTCGAGCTCCATACTCACAGCGCCGGTTATCTAGGCAACATGGTGTTACACGGCTCTCACCTGACACCACACGAACTGGTAGGCTTGCTTTTCGTTCCAATACGTCCCACAGAGATGTCTTGCACTGCACTGGCACATCTTGTTATTCCAGTGAGTGAGTGAGTGAGTAGGGTTGAAGGGCCCATCGACAGCTAGGACATTAGAGCCCCTTGTTATTGCAGAGCAGAAATTATTTGGAATGGGATGTGACAGAGAATGTGCATATTTCTTACTTATTGGAAACAACAGCGTTGAAAGTAATATGCAATGCTTATCTTCTTACAGGATTGTTGTTTTTCGAGAAAATGTGTTATGAATTATGCTTCTGTTAATTTTCTGCGTGACTTGGGACTGCTGAGTTTCTGGTTTACAGCCAAAATCAAATTTGGGGTGTGCAGAGTTGCGAGCTGTTGTGAGATTGTTGATTAGTTATTTTAAATATAGTTTAGTTACCTATATATATATATATATATGTGTGTGTGTGTGTGTGTGTGTGTGTGTGTGTGTGTGTGTGTGTGTGTGTGTGTTTAATATCACCAGGAATTGCTCATAATAATGATAAAGTAATTCAGACACACTATTTCAGTTATTAATTTTTCATTTGTTTCTTTATGTAGCCGCATTCACCTTCTACAACCATTACGGGAGCTCTCTTTGAGAAACAGCTGACGCTATTCCTGCTTGCTGAACTGTAGAACTTCTTAAGGTTGGTTTTATAAGTCTGTAAGTACTAAATAAGCTCGTATTCACCCCCACATATGTCTGATTCTATGGTGGAGTTATTTTGGTTAAAGGCAACTTCCCGGCCCCAGCCGGTAGTCCAACTAACAACCTCTGGATTAAGAATCTAGAGCACACACCAATACACCACAAATGATTTTATTATTATAGCTATTTTCGTTAATATCGTTATGTGGGCACATATGTAGGACGGGTCGATGAATGCATAGGGAAAATAACAGCATTACACGAACATTAGATGCATACAAAATGTTTAAAACAAGAGTCTTTGAAGAAGAAAACTTTAAAACCGATCACATGAAAATCTAGAAAAATGCTAGAACACATGAATTCTCATGTTATATTCAATATGATAATTAGAATTTGCTATCGTCTAATTTGACTACTACAGTTTACGTTCTCTACTACCTATAGTAAGTGAGGGAAATATTGTATTCGACCCAAATTTCGATGTCGAGATTTCACCGGAAGTATATGTTTTGAGGCACCCTGAATCCAAAAAAGGCATTTTTAGAAAAAATATCCGTACATGTCCATAACTCAAAAGCGAAAAGTCGGTTAAAATTAAAGTTGGTATTTAAGTTTAATATCTTTCAAAGACGCAACACGAAGACTTTGAATAAAATTCCTGTACCCTAAACTACCTTTTACACGGTTATTCTTTTTAAAACTTTGATTTTCTTGAAAATGGCTAACGATTTTGATTAAAATGTTTAAGATATTTTATGGCAAGTGAAATGTATGTTTTTAATTTTCTGACTATAGCCTCTGTATTCCTGTTTATTCTTGTACTCTCATAACTGGTAAACCGTAAGAGAGACACCAAATCCTACTTTACAAAAACATAGATCTCGTTAAAACACGCAAGTTATGTCCAAATGCATTTTCTTGAGCAGGAACCATTTTGGAAATATTCTTTGTTATTTGTGAGAATTTTGCAATACTTAAACTTTACTCAAAATGAAGGTCGTTATTCACCTTTCCATCTCTTGCTCGTGCAAAGAGAACGGAATTTCAAAGCCTTTATATAGCTTTAAAAGATTTGACTATCGTCAAGGCCTGCTGTGTTCCCTTGATCTCCTTACAAGAAACTTAGCAATGAGATAATTTCTACAAATGTTTATCTCAATGAACATGAAGAAGCTAGACGAATAAGAGTTTGTAAGAGTAGTTGGTACAAGGGTAGAGATAGTCATGTGAGTGCAACACATCACAATCTTTTTAAGTGCGGTCCAATTGGTTTTGGAGTGACTAGTTATCTGGAAGCATTTCAAGAGTTACTATAAATCTTACCGAGGGATTCGATGTAATTAAAACGTAAACGTTCTATGCAATCAATTTTCTTAGCTTTGAAATATTGGCTGCTGTTTCCTATGCTGAAGGTACATTGTTTGCTATCTATTAAGTTAGCTTAAGTTCGTATCAATAAACAAAAGCCGGTTGGTGAGATAATTGATGACCGTGTTCCCGCTTCGCGCTACATTGTCATCCTGATTAAGCCAAGTAGATAGAAGAATCTCCTTTTAAATGAGTAGTATAAAGGGTAATGATAATGGAAAAAGGAAATCTGATTTTATGAACAAGTACTCCGTCATTAAAGAACTGGAAAACAAATTTTGAGAAATAAACTTCCATCTAAACGACATATGCATTCTATTTATATATGTATATAGGTAATAAGTATGCTGCTAAATGTCAGTGAAATGAGTCAATGTACAGTTTTAAATCGCATACTTATTTTTACAGAAACAACGAATGCAAAGATAATGTGCATGAAATTAACTTCCCGATAATATACTGTGAAATTCTGCACTCCTGTTTCGTTCCGAAGCATTAATGGGTATCTGCATTTTCTTATCCAAAAATATATTTTACAACCGAACATAGTTGATCACTTTAAACGCTCTAGGAGCCAAATTAATAGAGATGTGTAGTATGTAGAATTGTAATGGGATTGGAATTTTTATTTAAACTTTTGTGTCTAGATATTTTGGTGTTTTGACTCATTTCACCATGTTGTGAGTCACTTTGAAATTGACTTGATACAATTGGAATTATTTGTTTATTGGTTGGCTAGCTGTGTAGAGTATGAGACTCATGGCTCCTTGGAAATCAGAGTTTTTGTAATAATTGTAATGTAGTCTATTTAAAACGATTGTTGAAAATTGAGATAGTAAAATTCTAATAGGTTTCTTACTTTTCCAAAATGTATGAGTTTTAATAATGAAATAATTTTACCTTTAAATTACGAAATTAACAATGCAATACAGTACAGAAAGTAAAAAAAAATTGCTGTGCTTATTTATTCCTAGATACAAAATCTGAAGAAATCGCGAAATTTTTCATGTGCGTTCCTTGCAAGAAGTAACGTTGGGTGAAATTTATGTGACGCTATTATTTCGATGTCACCGCAAGGATTCTTAATACCTGTAATCCTTATTAGCAAATCTTTGCTTGCAGGACTTTTCTAATAATACTGGCAAGTAATTCTCTATATTTCGGGATTAGTGAACT
Source organism: Tenodera sinensis (assembly GCA_030765045.1). Classification (NCBI taxonomy): domain Eukaryota; kingdom Metazoa; phylum Arthropoda; class Insecta; order Mantodea; family Mantidae; genus Tenodera; species Tenodera sinensis. The sequence continues at coordinate 195,561,316 of CM060962.1, read as the reverse complement.
TAGGTATTTATCAGCGTAATACGAGTCTTTGTACTCTACGCAACTAATTTGGTGGAGGATCAATTATTTACATACGTAGCATGAGGGAACGTAGGCCTTCAGGACCAGAGTCAACATAACTGGAAGTTATTTCCGGGCTGTTTTGTTGCGGTTTGCTGCAGATGTTCCTGGAGTTTCGTTCACAACTGCGGTGAACATCTTCAGTGGCGCGGTCGAGGTCTCTTCGGAGAAGACTTCGCTTGTCGCGTCACAGCTAATGGTTTCTGGCGTATTATTTGAAACAATGCAGTTTACCGTTCAGTTTTCCGGTATTTCGGTACTGGAATTTTGTAGTTTTTCTCTAGGTCCTCCGGAACGCCCGCAGTGTTTGTACCGCAATATGCGTCATTGCCAATTTTGGAACGTCATTCAATTTATTTGCACAATACTTCCACGCCTAATTGTTGGTGGTGGTGAGAATCGCTTATTTCTCATCCCAGCAATTCGTGACATATTCCTATAGCGCATTCGCGTCGTTAGAAGATAGCTACTGCTTTGAGGTAAATGTGCCTCGCTTCCTCTGCGGAAATTTTGATTTTGAAATTTGGTGGAGATTTGGCTTTGGTAGTTCTGTACTGCGTCACGGCTGCCCTCGTCGTTTTTCCTATTTTCATTATGCCGTCTGTTATTTTTACGCCCGGGTGGGCACAACTAATGGCCTATTCGTTGTCCTTCTTTATGTTTGGAGCGCAGTTAACAGTTCTATCATGTCTAAATTTTGCTACTACTAAAGTGTTCCTATTTGGAAAATATCTGGTTACTCTGCAAATTATTTCTTGATCGATCATTGGCGGATCAGACATTCGAGCTTTGTTTGCCATTCGTATGAAATAGTTGGCCATTCTTAAGTTGCCTTTGGGGTTGTATTTACCTACGGCTAGTCTGATTCCAATTTGGTTTTGAGCCGAATGTTCCCGGTAGCACGTTAGGAACAAATTCCTAAACGTACTGCAAGTTCCATACTCCGATAGTGTCATTTGTAACAATTTGGCTGCCCGCTTTTTAAGGCTTTTTCGTATTATGTACATCCTTCACTCCTATGGAATTATTTTTATCTTAAAGCTCTTTTTGATCTCTGTAAGAAATCGCTTTGGATTGTCCCCTTGCACACTAGAAAATCTGCAGTTAACGATCTCTACCATTAGATGCTTCTGGGTCGGTTCATTTTTGAAGCGAAGATTACATGGCAAACATGAAGTGTGTCCACAACCTCTTGTTTGATTCTTCATTCCTTTGATTTACTCTTTCTGTTACGATTTTCAATTGTTTACCAATTTCTAACTCAATTTTACTTTGGTTATCTGTTTCTTTGTTAACAGTCTTGTTGTGCACACATTTCAGTTTCAACAGTTTCTAAGCTTCCCCTTACTCCTTCCTTAATTACAATATCAGTTGTGTCACAAATTCATTTGAACCTCTGAATGCCATTATTTACAGTTACATCCCCGCTTGTTCTATTTCCCCCAATTTCATCGAATTCATTTCCAGACAGATAGTTAATGTCAATAGTTGTCTCTGTCGCAATTTAATTTGCTGAGATCTAATTCTTCTATTTTCTTATTCATATCAGCTGCTAACTGGCTTTGTTTGTTTTTCATTTCAGTAGCGAGCTGATTTTCTTTCTTTTACATTTTCCCAGGATTTCTAACTGATCACTGGCTAACTTCTCTAGTTTTTCAGTGATTTTCCTAGCCATTTCTTTCTCTTTGCTACCTATATCTTTCTGTTCCGTAGCTATATTTTCTATTCATTTGTTATCTCCAGTTTCATCTGCCTCAATAAAGTAATTCTGCTCAGATTTTCCTGGCTAACATTATCCTGCTCCATTATTCTCATTATCTGAGATACATTTCTCTTTCAATTTCTTTACTCATTTTTTAAGATTTAGCATGGTCTACTCTACCACTTCTTAAGTGTATTCAACGCTATTAAATTTAAACGAAAGCTTTTACAACATATACAATCTTAAATGCGGTCTGTTTTATAGTGTTTATCTTAGTACTTATGTTTTGAAGTTCCAGATGTCACCATCTTCCGTCTTCTCTTCTTTGTAGTCCCTGGGTGACGTTGTAGGTCCCTCGATGTCGTGATGATCCTCAGGCTTCAGATGACCCGGACTTTATTTAGGTTTTTGTAAGTTTTCTTATTACTTTCTTTACCTTATTATTTGCTTTAACATATTCTATACTTGTGCCCCAAGTTGGGTGCAATTTTGGAATGGTAGTGTGGGTTTTCTGTTTATATTTTCGTGTATGGATATTCTGGCGGTTTGACTCATACCATCATTTTCGAAATCGTTGCAAAATTGACTTGTTAGTACAACTGGGATTATTTGGTGATTAGTCGTTTAGTTGTACAGAGTATGAGAGTCTTGGCATTGAATGAGAACCGGGGATATTTGTCTTATCTACTTGAATAATAACTCAAATAGGATAAAAATTATTGCAACATCGTCCATTTAAAACGAGTGGAAATTGAGAACTAAATTCAAACAAATTTCTTGCTTTTCAAAAAATATACACGTTTTAATAATAATGAAATAATTTGTCCTTCAAGTAATTGAAATTAATAAACCAATAAAAGTTAATGCATTGTCCTTTCTCAATAAGCATGTTTACAAAACTGCATTTTTAATAATTCGTGGGAGTAGTTATTCTGTATACTTCCTGATTACTAAATTTAGCTAGGTACTTTTCAACGCAATAAAACATTCCACTCTACGCAAATAATTCGGTGGAGGATTCAGAATTACCTACGGGGCCTCTCGCCACAAATGTTTAAATCTATCTCACGGCAATCCTTCGTCTCCTCGACCACTCACAAAACTAAACCTGATATTCTTCTGGGCTAGTGCGTACAAATTTACTCGAGTGTCTGGTAGAGCACACATTAATATCATATGTATTTATATTACAATTTATTTATTAATTTTCTTAATTTAAAAGCCTCTCTATTCTTGAGATTTGGTTTGACAACTTTACTTTACCTAAGAATAAATTCTTTGTATAGCAAATTCAATATATATTTTACTCTTTATGTAGCCTTCATTGTCTTCTTCCCTGTTTGCTTTTCACATATCTGTCTCTGTGTGTATGTGTGTGTGTATTTTCCTGGTTGACCTCTTAAATCATTTCACTAATTTCGACAAAACCTGGCACAGATAAACTTTGATAAAAGGCAAAATTACGGTCTTCCCTAGAATTCGAAGTTCCACTCCATTTCACATAATTATTTAATTTCAAGTAGCTTTAACATGGCCAATATAAGAATAATTACTTACGTTTTCATGGTCTCAGAAAATAACAAAGGGACAGCGAGTTCACGTAATATTTGTAGATCTCCATCATGGAGTAATGACAGAGTGAAATTTGGTATTTTGTCTTACTTTGAATTCCTTATGTGTTCTTAGTATTTTTCTGTATGTTGCTTACTGAGAATAAACGAAATTATGTACATTATTTAAACTGCTATTATTTTTTCCCCGGTGAAATTTTCTCTATAAATAGCGACGAGGTAGCCCGAAAGCGACAATGTGGAAGTCACTCAGCTGCATTAACGAGAAATTACATACTGTGTTATTTGTGATTATTCAGCAATGCTTTTGAGTACCATTTTCTCGGTATTTTATTGTATTTCTTTGTCTTTATAGCGTCCTGAGAGTTCTAATAAATTCTCTAAGGGTCTTATGTAATACCCTAAATGCGTCCAAAGAAGCGTAAGTCTATTGGAGAAGTGCAACCTAAGGCTAAATGTTGCAGGGATAAACAATCAAATTACGGGCAACCCCAAGTAATTAATTGTATCAATCTTATTTGTATAAACTTCAAGATGTTGCCTCATTAAGGGTCCTAGGATTTCATTAGGAAGCTAAGTAAACCAACACATAACACAGCTACAAATTATGGTTACACAATAAGCACTGAATGAATGGTAACCAAATTTGGGTTGATTATCCTTTGTGTTTCTGTAAATAATGATTGTAAATATAGTAAGTTAATGCTTGCTTAAAGTTGTGCAAAACTCGTGACACCCTGCTTCTCATTCCATATGTTGTAACTCGTTCTCCACTTATACATTCCTCCTGCGGAATTTGTGGTTGTTCAGATGTGCGGTTGTAGAGTGCTTTATGGAGCTTTCACTCATTTATTGTATTCATGTTTTGCTCTTTATAGTATCCTAAGAGTTTCAATTGTTTAAGTGTCTTAGGCAATAATTTGTACATGTCTCCAAATAAATGCAAGACTATTGGGTAAGTGCAACCTAAGCCTAAAAGTTGTAGGGATAAATTGTCAAAACATGGACAACGCTGGGTGCTTTTTCGGGCAATTAATTCATAACAAATTAAACAGCGATGCACAATTTGCGTATACCAACGTGTACCTAATAACGGAGGAAGTATTACACTCCTTCTTATTGGTATCAATCGGAAATACTTGTTTTGAGGACCTGAATGCAAAAACCAAATCATTTTTAGAAAAACATCTTGTTACATACATACGTATGTGCATGTGCCTACGTCTGAACAGCATGTCTCAAGTACGATGTGTATGATAAACCTCAAACTTCCAAAAATGCAACACGAGGACTTTTAACCCACCCTCCCTAAAATGGTTTTTACACCGAAAATGTTTGCTTGATTTTTTATCTTCTGAAATATGTCCATAACGATTTGATTAAAATAGCATACATTTAAAATATTTAGAAGAAACAATATCTAATTCTTGAATTTTAGGATCAGACCTTTAGATCTTTATATTCGTAATCAGTTTTACATAATTGCGTGCAGCTGGTAAATCATGCGAGATAATAAAAAGTTATTGCAGAAAAGTGTAGATCTGTTTGATGCACACTATTTTAAATCAGCTTTTTGTGTTGTGGCACCGACCATTTCCGACATATCCGTTGCCATGAATTTCAATGTTTCATTACTTTGTCGTTATTTGAGGTTCTGCTCCATTCAGTTGTTTTTCGTAATGTCATCCAAAGAGTATGGAATTTCAAAGCCGGCATATATCAATCCACGTCTTAGATTTGATTATCGCTTCTTCTCTATCCCATTTGTACGCTCGCTTCTATGATATACGAGAGTGCAAGCACCACAGCTTTAGGGGACATTTTACCAACCTGCGATGTACATAGGTGCGTATGTGGCGAGAAGGGGTGGGTCCGGAGCGATCTGCTTTCGTTTTTGTACGGAGCAGTGGTGTGTTAACTGAAACTCACTCCATGTATGTAAATATTGCGACTCGCGCGATACCTTAAGCGACCTTCATCTTTTAACCTGTTAAACATACGGTTATCTGTCAAGATCGTGAGCAATCTTCACTCTCTGAGCAACAGTTGCCCAGCCCTGCCTTAAAGCTACATTCCCGTTAGAGGAGCACAGTAGGGGGATTGCAACTGTTTGCCTTTTCCCCTTGTAGACGCGTCCCGGCGGCCCAATCCACCTACACTGCGTCGGTTTGCTTCGACTGTTAAGATGGAGTTGGGAAACTGTGGGGTGCATACACATTCCAATATACAAGTATTACTTTCTCTACGGCTTACCTCCTATACCACGTACAGGAATAGTGTGTTCTATTCGGGTAAGGAAATTTCACCGGAGCTAAATATTTCAATATCCCTTGAATAAAAAAGTATGTAAGAAACTAAAATCGTGTCTATGTCTTAGCATCTTTCGTGGCTGAAACACGAAGATTTTTAGGAAATTCAATTTCAATCTATCCTCTGTATGGAAAAAGATCTAGAATTTTCTGTAAATAGCGATATAATTATAAAGGGAGAAACCATAAATAAGACAAAAACTTGCTACAGGAAAAAATGAAGGGCTTACTAAAATACTTAGTTTGTAAACTTTTCTAAGTATCCCACAAGCACACCAGGTTTGGGAACATGTCTGAGAGTTTACGATTCCACTTTAGCTTTACCTTCGCAATAGTTGGTTATTACTGCGCATAATGCTTCTGAATAATCGTTTTACACAGGAGCAAGTCTATATGCATTTCTCATATACAAACTTTAATGTGTCTTTTATCTTTCTAGGGCCCTGATTAGGTTCGTTTTCCTCTCATTTAAAGGATGAAACTGAGTTTGAAAATATCGAGTACGATTTCAACATACGTGTCCCAGAATCGATATAATAAAATAATATTAAATAATAATTAAATAGTAATAATAATAATAATAATAATAATAATAATAATAATAATAATAATAATAATAATAATAATAATAATAATAATAATAATAATAGTAATAATAATAACAACAACAATAATCACGATGATGTCACATTTTCCATAGTCGTGTATCGTTCTTTAAAATGACATTTAACGTTTAAAGGAAAATGCACCACTGAAAATCAATTTAGAAAAACCTATATAGTTTGACATGTATAAGAACAGGGCAGTTTAAATTTCAACAGGTTTCTTAGTTTTCAACATATCACCCATATTTCAAAATAAATGTTATTAACTTAAATCAAATACTCCACGCTATCACATATTAAAAGTAATCTTTCGTTAAATATCCACGGCGTTCGTTTTGTGAAAACGCCAAACTTCGGTGCTTTGCTTCAAAACAGTATAATTAAAAAAAAAATGTTTACATTTCATTGTACCTTTGAATGAGTAACTCAAATATCCTTCCTAAAATGGGAATGTGTACCTAATACAGTGTTAATTTCTTAACTTTTCAAAAGGTATAGCATACTTTTCGAAGGAAAGAAGAAAACTCCATCATATGGAATGAACCATAGTCTGGTAAAAACAATTGAAAATATTTACACTTTGAATCAAAAACATTTTGATTTGACACTGTTAACTTATTTCATATAAAGTACCCAATGTCAAAAGGGAGAAAAGGTTTTAAAGTTGAAGAGACTCTACCTTTATTTATTTTTGGACATGCTTCATAAATGTGTATTTGCCAAGGTTTTCACAAAATTTCCGCGTGCAGTTTCTTATATTACCATAAAGTAAATATACATAACTTCTTTCGGCATCTGAAAACTTACGGATGCATGCACAGTTGATATTTCTTCTTTAATATAACACCCTCCATTATTTTACCTACGTAATAAAAAATAATTTCTGGATTAGGTATTTACTACATCAACGAAAGCTAGCCTCAACCTGTATGAATTTCAGCTAAAATGTAATATCTTCATGTAAAGTTACTTATAAGTTTAAAATATTACCTGTGGCAAAGCTAATGAAAAGAGGTGAAAAAGTTCTTTTGACTTTCAAAAAGGCAGCAGTTTTTCTGTGAAAGTATTCCAGCTAAGCATGTACTATCCAAGCACTATATGGATGCAATCTGAACGTTCATTTACTTTGTTTTAGGCTAGTTGCTATATTAAACGTTTAGTTTTTGCAGTTTATAATATAAATTCAAAGTGTTGTCTTAGAAATGCTGGCAGAAATCAGCTCTTTATGGCTAACAACCTTCTGTTAGTTTACGCAAGTGCTTTAAAGAAAAACAATCGGGTGTGTTGCACTCGCATGACTCTCCACCCACTTCTATACAAACTATTGTTGCAAACGCTTATGCTTTTATCTATTTCATGACAATAAAGATAATCGTTAACTGCAGAAATAATTCTATGAGGCGTATATATTTCCTTGTAGGCTTTAAGCGATGGTGTTTTAGGAGCTGATCGCTGTGTAATGGCTTTGAAAATTCGTTATGTTTGCATGCCCAAGATAGAGAAAAAGCAATGCAATAATGTTACACATACGTTGTGTGCTTTAATGAGATCCATGCATTTTGCATAGTAAGATTTTACCTATCCCGTACGGTTTCCTAATTATGCAGAAGTCATTCAGAATGAAGAGAACTTCACAGGCTGTTCCAACAAAATGCCAGATATGCATTTAATTTTTCATGAAAACATGTTTGCAAAATGTTTGAACCACTTTTGAGAAAATCAAAACGTTTGATTCATTTTCCAACTTAAGGGTACTTTAGGTTAGGCTAGGAGGATGTTTTACAAAATCTTCGTGATGCATCCTTGGAGGAAGTTGTACCTTGTTTGGTATTTATGGTTTTGACTTGTGCTGTTCATGGTCAGACAGACGCGCCCGCAAACACACGTGGTTTTCTAGAAATGTTTCTTTCTTTTGGATTCAGTAATCTCAAAACGTGCATTTTGGGTGAAAGCTCGACAATAAATTTTTGGTGGATTATTTCAGTTGCTGGAGCAACAATTACTATACTGTTAACTGATCGAAATTATAGTATATATTTCTTTGATCCAGCGGATGGAGGTTATACAAGCCTTTATGAACGCTTAGTTTGATTCTTTGGTCATCCTGAAGATTGCATTTCTTCCCTTATTTACTCTAAGTATAAGTGCAAGTCCATATCCCAATATAGAACACTAAGCCACTTTTTCACATCAGAGTGTGTAATAGAAAAAGTAAATATGTAAATAATCTTACGTTTCGTAATGTGTTTCGAGTTCCGTTTACTAAAATAGCAAGCATTTTATTATGACTGTGTTTTATATCATTTCATATTTTTTTCCCAACTGTAATATTATATAAATTTTAATTTTATATTTAATTGTACAATTTAGTACAATTGATCTAGTCCGTGTCTTTTCTTTACATTACAAGCTTATAGATAAAGAGGTTGCTATTCTATAATCAAAATAAAGTACATTGACGTGGTCCCACCCTAATTTTCGAGCTCCTCTGGGGCAAAACTCCCATTTCAAATTTTCATTTATTTATCGTATATTTCAGGAACAGTTTCAACACTAGAATCTTGCTGATGTTTTCCATGGTAGCAAGGTATTAATAATTTACATAGTGTATACTTGTGTAAGATTTAAAGTTAAAAGTTAAAGTTCATTAATATGTATGCTTTCTTCGTTAACTAAAGTTTGACTTAATATAAAGTTTTGAGAAAAATTTAATTCCTGAAGTACGAATATACTTAAGGAGAAAACTGATGTTTTAAAATTTAAAAAATAAATAACCCTGAGTTTTGTCTGAGCAGCTCGCAAGTTGAGAAAGACAGTAATTATGTTTGCACCGGACACATACCTTATATACGAGAGTGATTCCTGAAGTGTGATGTCGCGCTGTACACATCGTAGATCAGGCTGTGGAGAAGAGCGGCAAAGAGTGTAACACTGGCACTGCACTCGACATGACGTCCGTAAGGGATACGTTACCACGCGAGACTGCCGGCTAGGGGTTGGTGCTGCCCTGCCGCGGTAAGTGAGATAGCAGCGACATTGTGGCGCAAATAGCAAACACAGAAACACAACACTGTCTACTAATGTATGATAAACTTCGATCACGACAGGATAGAAGATAATTTTGTTTCTCTGAAGCCGGAAACACATCATGAGCTTCATTTCCCGAAAGATATGAACAGACAAATACGGATTCTTGGTTGTTTTAATACCTATGACTAAGGCTCGGAAATTCAGCTGTAGTTTTCTTTTGAGAGTCCGAAAAGGCCCAATATAATACCTATACATTTATTTTTGGTCAGTTTAGGTCAGAAAATGCTGCATTTTATTTGGCTTTTTTTTTTTCTTTTCATTTTTCCATACTTCAGCTCTTTTTTTCTCATTGTTCTGTTTTAATAATTTGTTTAGCTCTTAATGGATTTTTTGCTATTTTTCCTTCTTTATATTCCATAGTACTGTAATTTTCTTAATTCGAAACTCACATGTGTTTCTCTACTCTTGTACTAACTGCTCCTACAAACTCTTATTGCTGTATTTTCATGTTAATTGAGATAAACATTTGTAGAAATTATATTATTACCAATGTCCTTGTAGGGGAATATGGGAGTAAAGTAACCTTCTTCTTCTTCTTTTGCTTCTTCTTCTGCTTCTTCTTCTTCTTCTTCTTCTTCTTCTTCTTCTTCTTCTTCTTCTTCTTCTTCTTCTTCTTCTTCTTCTACATGGTTTAAGCTATGCAGCCCGTTCCGGCGAGGTCGTCAGTGGAGTCCATCTTCTGCGAGGTCGGCCAACATCTCGTGCTCCTCTTGGGTTATATAGAAAGGATCTCTTATGTATCCTTTCTTCACTCATCCTCATTCAGTGTTCTGTCAATTTTTTGTTATTTGTTTTAATTTTGTCTTCTAATTAGTATATATTTAGTTCTTCTCTTATTGACTCATTTCGTATTCTATCTGCTCTTGTGCATCCTTTCACACACTAACATTTCCCCTACTTGTATCCTACTACTATCTTTTGATTTTATTACCCAACTTTCGCTTTCATATAGCAAGGAAGGAACAGCCAATGTTGTATATAATTAAAGTGTAGAGTCTTTTCTTCTTTTCCGACCTAAAGTTCTTTTAATGGTTCCACATATAGCCTGGAATTTATATACTTTGTTTAATAAAGTAACCTTTTTCCAACCTATAGTTCTTTTAATGGTTCTATATATAGCCTGGAATTTATATATTTTGTTTAATAAAGTAACCTTTTTCAAACCTAAAGTTCTTTTATTGGTTCCACATATAGCCTGGAATTTATATATTTTGTTTAATAAAGTAACCTTTTCCCAACCTATAGTTCTTTTAATGGTTCTATATATAGCCTGGAATTTATATATTTTGTTTAATAAAGTAACTTTTTCCAACCTAAAGTTCTTTTAATGGTTCCACATATAGCCTGGAATTTATATATTTTGTTTAATAAAGTAACTTTTTCCAACCTAAAGTTCTTTTAATGGTTCCACATATAGCCTGGAATTTATATATTTTGTTTAATAAAGTAACTTTTTCCAACCTAAAGTTCTTTTAATGGTTCCACATATAGCCTGGAATTTATATACTTTGTTTAATAAAGTAACCTTTTTCCAACCTAAAGTTCTTTTAATGGTTCCACATATAGCCTGGAATTTATATACTTTGTTTAATAAAGTAACCTTTTTCCAACCTAAAGTTCTTTTAATGGTTCCACATATAGCCTGGAATTTATATATTTTGTTTAATAAAGTAACCTTTTTCAAACCTAAAGTTCTTTTATTGGTTCCACATATAGCCTGGAATTTATATATTTTGTTTAATAAAGTAACCTTTTCCCAACCTATAGTTCTTTTAATGGTTCTATATATAGCCTGGAATTTATATATTTTGTTTAATAAAGTAACTTTTTCCAACCTAAAGTTCTTTTAATGGTTCCACATATAGCCTGGAATTTATATATTTTGTTTAATAAAGTAACTTTTTCCAACCTAAAGTTCTTTTAATGGTTCCACATATAGCCTGGAATTTATATATTTTGTTTAATAAAGTAACTTTTTCCAACCTAAAGTTCTTTTAATGGTTCCACATATAGCCTGGAATTTATATATTTTGTTTAATAAAGTAACCTTTTTCCAACCTAAAGTTCTTTTAATGGTTCCACATATAGCCTGGAATTTATATATTTTGTTTAATAAAGTAACTTTTTCCAACCTAAAGTTCTTTTAATGGTTCCACATATAGCCTGGAATTTATATATTTTGTTTAATAAAGTAACCTTTTTCCAACCTAAAGTTCTTTTAATGGTTCTACATATAGCCTGGAATTTATATATTTTGTTTAATAAAGTAACCTTTTTCCAACCTAAAGTTCTTTTAATGGTTCCACATATAGCCTGGAATTTATATATTTTGTTTAATAAAGTAACCTTTTTCCAACCTAAAGTTCTTTTAATGGTTCTACATATAGCCTGGAATTTATATATTTTGTTTAATAAAGTAACCTTTTTCCAACCTAAAGTTCTTTTAATGGTTCCACATATAGCCTGGAATTTATATATTTTGTTTAATAAAGTAACCTTTAAGCGATAATCATATATTTTAAAGCTGGCTCCTATATGAAAGCTTTGAAATTCGTTCTCTTTGCACCGCCAAGAGATCAAAACTTATATAACGTCCTTCCATTTGAGAAAAATATAAGTATTGCAAAACTCATAACAAGGAATATCTCGAAATGGTTCACTCAACAACAAAAAAAACAACAAAAATTAAAAAATTAAAAAAAAAATAAATAAATAAAAAAATAAAAAAAATAAAAATAAAAAAAAATAAATAAATAAAAAAAATGGACATAACTAGTGTGTTTCAACGAGATCTACAATTTCCGTGCAGTAAGATTTGCTCTATCTCTTACGGTTTACCAGCTACGCAAAACTCATCAAGAGTAAACAGTATTACGTGGGCTATAGCCAGAAAATTCAAAATATGCATTTGATTTCCATAAAAATATCTTAAACTAATGGCATGTTAATCAAAATCGTTAGAGCCATTCTTGAGGAAACCGAAACTTTCGAAAAATTGTCCATGTAGTTTAGGCTGGAGGAATTTTCTTAAAAATGTTCGTGTTGCATTCTTAAAGGATCTTAAACTTTGGTTTTTAATCGACTTTTCGTTTTTGAGTTATGTTGTTCACAGAGAGGTAGATACACCCACACGCACACACACGGACCTTTTTCTAAAAATGCATTTTTCATTCAGGTGGCCTAAAAGCATATATTTCCGGAGAAATCTCAGCATCGAAATTTTGGGTTGAATACAATACTTCCCCTACTTACTATACGTAGTAGAGAAAGTCAGAATACCGACAGAGTTTCTGTCAACTGATTCCTTGTTCCACACATTACTGCTATTATTGTAAACAAAAAGGAAAGGAAAGGGAACAAAATGTCTTATCAAACCAAGTTTAAACGGTGTTTTTATTTGTATAAAATTCTTTGGCACTGGCAACCGTCGTATTGAGCTGAGCGTGTGCGCCCACCCCCAGAGTTGCCAACTGAAGTTCAGGCAAACTACAATATGAATGAGAAAACAGCAAAGATACTATATTATCTAAGAAAATAAGTAACTAACCACAAACCGGGATTGGGTGGAAAACAACTAAATTCCTAAATTAGCAATACACAATTTCCAAAAATATACAATTAGATCTTTAAAACAAGAGCAGATTTGTGATAAAAAAATAAATTAACCAGTTTAACACTGCACTTAGCACATAAGCATCACGCATCACGCAGCGAGAAAGGAGGGAGACAGCAAAGTAAGCGACACTAGCGTAAGGAAAGAATGATTGGAAATTTACACCAAGATCAAATTTAGGTGGTCATATTTTGCACCTTGCACCGCGCAATGCACCCTGAGAGGCCCTGAGTTAAAAGATGAGTAGCCTAGTTTTTTAATTAATTTAATTAAATTAATTTAACTTTCGTCAAGTATAAACATTTATGACCTGATTGGCTAAGAAATATAAGCGTACGCTTATAAGAGCTTCAAAATAAAGGTTTAACTATATTTTGAAAATTGGTCTATAAGGGCTTTAAAATGTGGTTTTGAGAGCTGTAAGGTAAGCTATATGCATATGTACAATCACCGCAAAAGATAATCTCACTGCACCTCGCGTTTACGTCTCATTGTTCATCGTTATACGAAGCCTTGACCATTTCATTGGTTGCTTTAGGCCATGAGGCAAGGATGAGCCACTCCTTTTGCTAAATGACCTTAACCAGTAACCAAAACAAAGGATTCAAAATGGCGTAGAAACGAAATCATGTTTACCATTTTGACTGTGTTGACTAAAAGAGAAAGAGGAGAGTGAACGGATTCAGTTTGTCATGCAGATCTCTTATCATGATTGCAAGCTACACCTTATTGGCTACTGTAAGGAAATGCCTATGAGGGGGCAAGAGCTTAAGGGGAAGACTTGATGAGTGTCCAGGTTAGCAGTATGTATATTGTGTATGTGTGAGAAGATTTTCAGGGGCAGCAAATTAAAGTTTGAATTGTATGTATTAAACACATAGCAAGGCAGCACTTTATAACAAGAAAAGTATACAAAACTGTATTCTCACTATGATATCAATGCTTGTTGCTCTCTAGAAGTAAAAATCTATATCTATAACATAATAAAAATGAATGGCTCGAGAACGGCAGGACCACTGCTAAATTCGGCTATTATGTGCATTTTTTCATAGAGAAAATTTTTATGCTATCCATTCTACTATACAGTGTATCGTTCACAAGTTTTTCTGTGCTCCTTATTCTTTTAGGTGAGACATTCAGATATCCTTCTCTATGTACTCGCCCTTCAAAATACAATACAATTTTCTATGATTGTAATAGAAATGCAACATATAATACTCAGAAGGTTTTCTCTACTCACTTTTCTTTTACGAAACATGACCACATTTCTTTCTCTATTCGCGCTTTAACGTGCAATTCGTACAATTTTCGATGATTGGAATAGAAATGTAACGTATTACATTCATACGATTTGATCTACGCACTTTTCTTTTAAATGACACATTCACGTCGTCTTCTCCACTCACTCTTCAACACACAATTCATGCAATCTATACACATGATGTGAATATTGATATGTATGGTATTGATAAATTCCAACACGGTTGACTAATCGCAATGAAAATTGCCACATCTAAGCATTTTGTCATGGAGAAGGTTTTTATGCTATTAATTCTGCTATGCAACATAGTACATTCCTAAAGCTTTCTGTACTCTCTTTTCGTATACGTAACTCATTCACAAATCCTTCTCTACTTGCCCTTCGACATACAAATAAAATAAAATAAAAACAAATTGAGAGACTAAAAGCTTCACTTATCTTAGACATTGCTGTAAGTTCGTAAATTAATATGCAGCTAACATGTTTCATGATGCCTTCATCACATTTACAAAACTATTTAAAACTACTTAATACATCTATGTGTCGCCAAGCTCTGCAAACAAAACAAACCTATAAATACTATATATCGGTGGTATTTAAAAATTCATGACGCTATCCCTGTTTTTTTAAAATGAATATCTTCTCCCGAACCATTAAATACATAGGTCCATTTAATTGTTCAAGGATACACCGAAATGAGAAATGTGATTTTCTATAGCACAGAAGTTAAAGAATTAATTTTTGCACAAGCATTACTAGTAACTAAATAAATGCGTGTACAATACTTCATCCTAATATCTAGTCACATTTCTGATATATTAATTAATTTATACCAATTTTGTTGGGCATAAACAAAATCTACCTATTCCATTAGATGTAGAACAAGAGTTGCTTTTTCTAAAATTGTACCTTTGTAATAAATTAAAGAATGGACATTTTCATATAATGAATAATTTTTATTAAACATATTTAATACTGCAAAGTGTTACCCATATTCTGAACTATATTGGAAAAAAAATAGATATGTGGCTAGATTTTTGCGGGAGGAGGTAGATTTTGAATATGAGAAACTAACAAAATATCGTTTCCTAGAAAAATGAGTTTAAAGTTGAAATGGAAGGTGCGGGCATGCAAAGGCAGAGGCGCACCACTTTAAAACTGGCGCCCAAAATATATGTTCCCCCTCCCTAGGGGATTAAAACTTTGCAGATATATTCTTTAAGCTATGGTGCATTTTTGGAAATAAAACTCCAAAAATCGATTTCTTTTGACCAAACTAGCTAAAATAAAACTTCGGTGTTCCCTTAGTAATTTTTCGTCTGGATTTATTTCATGATTAAATGACCTAAAATGATCTGCCACAGCTGATTTATCAATCTGTTTATATTAATAATGTTTCTAAAATGTTCCTTCATTCTGGTTTCCAAATGACGTTCAGTTTTAGCAATGCAAACCCTATCACAATCCAAACAGTTAAATTGATAAATTCCAGATTTTTTTTTATAATTTGGAATTTTATCCTTATTAGAAAAATTTAGTAAATATGGTGTATTAAATTTGTTTTGAGAGACCAAAGTTATTCCATGTTTTAAAAATTTTTGTAAGGATGAAGGTAAACTTTTCAGAACTACATCTTTTGTTTTCTTGCGGGTAGAAACTTGTTTAACAGTTTTTTATATTTTAATTTTTCTGTCTTTCATCTATAAAATCTGTATTAAAAGCATTAATTACCGTAGTGTTGATAATGGTTTATATTCTGAGTTAAACTGTTCCTTATTAAGGGGCATATTTCTTTTCCTATAAATCAAACTATTGAAAACAGCAAATTTGTGTGAAAAAGGATTAAAACTTTTATTTTTTATGTAATTATCAGTATGATTAGATTTTCTATAAATTTTAAAGTTCAATTTATTGCTATGCTTTCTAATTTTTAAATTAATAATTTTTAATAACAGTGCGACCAGTCTCCCATATACCCACTGTACGTCCACGAGTAATTTCGCTCGGCATGACTGGTTCTGAAACTGTGATTACATTTTGTTTTGTTTAATTTCGTTGATCAGTTATGAATAATTTTTATTAAATGAATTTAATATTTTTAAATGAAATTTATTTGAATTGTAAAATTGTGTAAATATCTTTGGTAAAATGCTATTAGATATTAGGTTGGTAGTTAAAATTGGAATTTTTTTGTATATTGTTTGATATTAAATTAATATTTGTATATAAAAGTTTAAATACTAAATTATGATATTATGTAGAAGAATTTGATACAATTTTAAATGGGAATTATTTTGGTGATTTGAATTGAAGATTTTGTTGTTTTATTGATTAAATGAACTTTGGGAAATGTTTAATTAAAATAATATATGTAAATGTAATTCATTTCATATTTAAGTATATATTTATTTGATTTATTTGGGTATATTGATTAATTTTTGCAATATTAGTTGAAAGCTTTGTTGGTTGTTTTGGTTCCATGAATTAGAATTAAGTTTAATAAATTAATTAATATTAGTAAATGAAATTATTTATGTAATGGGTTAAGAAGTTTGTAAATTTAATTAGATGATTTTGGGATTTCAATTTGAGTTTCTTTTTATTTTGGTTGTTGAATTATGAATACTTTTTAAACTAATATGTTTATATATGTATATATTAATTTAACTATCACTATTGTGATTGTTTTAGTCATTAGAGGAAATGATGATATAGATATTAGGTGTGATGAATTATAGTTTTGAGCATGTTTAATTTGTGTATGCTGTACACATTTTCTTCTAATTTGATTGTGTATTATATTTTTGTTTTGTAGTATTTAGATTTTTATAACTTGCAGAATATTATAGTAAATATTTTTGAAAGTTTAATAAACGAATAGGGATCTGGAATGTAAGCCCTGGTTTAAGTAATTAGGTGCCAGGGTTTATTATTGCCGGTTTTTATGTATTTATTTATTTAGTTTCCCCATGTCTCTTAGGCGAATGCTGGGGTGCACGAATCTGTTCTCCACGAATTCCTTTCCCTTCATTTCTCATTTCCTTCCTTTGATATCTTTCACGTTTGGTTGGTGGCACGGAACGCTCCCGTACTTCGGTTGTGCGCCAGGTGTCAATATAACTGCTAGGGACTTCTATGTTTCTCTGGGCTTCGCTGACCCCGCTCTCTGACAAGCCTACGGCCTCACTTCGTCTCATCCCTTCCCCCTGGGGGCAGGTAGCCCGCAAAAGATCGATGTCGGGGTGGCAGTTGGTCGAGGTCTCCCCCCTCCGTTGCTACACACACACACACACACACACACACACACACACACACACACACACACACACACACACACACACACACACACACACACACACACACACACACACACACCGATGTAATGAGAATATGGTTGTGCTAATAAACGTTCTGCAGGAAACTGCTACATTATAGAGCAATTCCGCGAATATATCATACCGACTGTTAAAATTTGAAATCAATGTTTCACTTTTTTACTGAGGAAAGATGATGCTAGATACTCCAAAGTATCTTATGAAGTGAAAAATAAATGTTTTTCACGTGAATATGGGTTCAAATTTCACTTCTTACCCCCATATTTCCAAAACACTAAAAATAAGCGTGAATAACGGTGATTTTCATATCAATATTTCAGGAGCTATGTACAACTGTTTTAATTTTTTTTCGATGTACATCACACAATGACTCTTCATCTTCAAAACGTGTATATGGCTAATAATTTTCGACATTTATAAATAATCCTTAGAGCCTGTTTAGTTATTACTGTGTGTCGATGTCAGTTAGTCACGGTAAATAAGGATGAAGTTCTCTGCACGGAAAAGTAATAGACTGAAATAAATATCCTTTTGGATTCTGCGTCATTACAATATAACAATACAACATTACAATATATCAGAAAGTTATCCTCTAAAGTCATTCGTTTTCCCACAAAACACGTGACTAACGGACAATTGGTGCTGGCTCCCTGTGGTCGTCATACGCGTACAGTGCTTGTGAGACTTTAGTCAGGATAGACGTATCAGTCCGTTTCCGACTCCATGGCTAAAACACCAGCCCAAAGACAACGTGAATACAAACAATATCTGAAGGAGCAAGACAGTTATCCACAATGGAAGGAAAAAATAAAAGTGACTATGAGGAAAGGAAGAGCAATATTGAAATAAACAAAACAAGGAAGAGAATACCTCAAGTCTGAATTAGGAGACATAAACAAGTACAGCGGGCAAGACAGAAGATAAGAGACCAAGAAGGGATTGATAAGGATACTCCATCAACATCAGTGGGTTTCGAAAGCAGACAGCATTTTGGGAAGTGCAGAAAACGTGTTGAGGAAGCATTGCCGCAATCTCCACGCAAAAGAAAAGAAATGATTCGTAAGTTATCAGTTGAAGAGGGATTACATGTTGTAAAACCAAAGCATTCTGTCCCGGTATCAGGAAAACAACTATCAGACGAACTTCAAAGTGCAATCATCAAGTTCTGTCAGGATGATTCAATATCTTACCAAGGTCCTGAAAGAGATGATTTTATTGAAATCCATGTTCAAGGAGAAACAAAAGAAGTTCGCATTAGGTATCTAGTGGTAACATTAAAAGAAGTACATGCACTCTTTCTAGAAGATCGAGAAGAAATGTCCGTGGGGTTGACAAAATTTGCTGAATTACGCCCTGCTCACGTGCGTCTTCAAAGTCAGATCCCACATAATGTGTGCACATGCATTATACATGAAAATACGAAGTTTCTTCTCAAAGCATTGTGTAAAAATCACGTACTCACTGAGACTGAATTTCGTAAGTTCATAGCACAAGTGGTTTGTGATCAGAAATCGAGTGAGTGTATGCAGGGAGGATGCTCCAACTGCCCGGGATTGAGTGAAGCAGACATTTCGGATGAACTCGCTTATTCTCCATGCGAATGGAAACTGTGGAGTTCACGTAATGGAAGAATGGAAATAGAAGTTAAAAAGGGACCTGTAAAAGACTGCATTGAAGAACTGACCCATTGCCTGCCACGTTTCTTAAATCACGTTTATGTAAAAAGACAGCAATCCGAGGCCTTTAAGAAGGCTGGGGAAAATGTTGCAATTAGTGAAGCAGTGATACAGATCGACTTCTCTGTGAACTACACATGCAAGGAGCAAAATGAAATTCAAGCTGCCCAGTGGAACAATACACAGATCTCAATATTTACTGCTGTTGCCTGATATGGGAAAGGAGATATTGGTGAAATTCAGAAACAATCTTTTGCTTTGAAGTCTGATTATGTATCACATGACAAATATGCAGTTGATATTTGCTTAAGGAATATATTTTCGAAAATATTGGATATTGTTCTGAATCTTGAACTTGTGAAAGTGTTTTCTGATGGAGCTGCTAGTCATTTAAGCAGAAATACACATTGAGTCATGAGACATATCTTACCGAAGTATTTGGAATCCAAATTGAATGGCACTTCTTCGAATCCTATCACGGAAAGGGGGCAGTAGATGCGATTGGAGGACAAGTGAAGAGGATGGCATGGACAGCTGCGAAAGCAGGAAGCAGGATTCAGAGTGCTGAAGAATTTATTAATACTGTTAGAAAGAAAACTAAATTATGTCTTCTTGAGGTTTCTCTGCCTGAAATTGAAGAAGCAAAAGAATTTCTCGACAAAAGATCTGAACGTATTTCACCTAAGCCACCCACTCAGCGGGTTCATTATGTGAAAGTATTAGGTTTAAATGTTGTGGAATATGCTTTTCTTTCATGTGCGGAAAGTGTCAGAATGATGCACAACTTTTGGGAATAAAAACTGTGTAGTGATATGCGCGTGTACTACGAGGCTACTGCATTTAGCGTTCCTGCACTATAAGGAGTCCAATCCAGAGTGTGTTACAGGTATGTGCTGTGTGCTCTCATGTGTCGTCTTTGTTATGGTTTTGAGTCAGCTTTTTATACTTGCAATGACGTAACTGTGATAAGAAGTGAGAGCTGCCAACATGTTTATTCTGTTTATGTTTCATGACATTAATGCTTCTCCAAAGGATATGATTATTGTCAAAACGATAAATACAATTTACACACCTGTGTGTATTACATGTATGTAACGTATAATACGTATCACTATGATTTACCATATGTTATACCATGTAAAACAAAGGCAAGGTATTACAATTTTCGCATATGTCAGTAAGTCACAAACTCATAACAGTTAATCACGCTGACCTTTGAATAAATATCTCCAGATGAGAATAACATACCAAACCTTTTTTCAGGTCATTTGAAAGCTTAGAAGTTCCTCTCTAAAGTGATTTTTCAGAACAAATCAAATAAGAAAACTTTCAGAGAAAACGGAGGACAAACGTTTGAAGATGGACCTGCAGTTGACAAAAATGTCAGTAAGTCACGAAAAGTTTAGCGCTCATTATTAAAGAATAGTTTCACTTTTTTAAGGTTTTTATCTTTCCTATCACAACCGCCAATGTATTCTCTGTCATCGTATGTCGTTAAAATAACATTTTTATACCTATATTGGCCATTAGACAGACATTTTAAGAAGAAAATGTAGTGTAAATGTCAGTTAGTCACACGCGGAATTGCTCTATACGCATTATGAGGGAAGGTGCAGCTTACTAGCCTACACATAATGCACACCATTGTTTGCGTGATTTTTCACCGATCGATGAAACCAGTTGTCACAACAGTATGCATTTCTCAGGAGTTACAAGTTAGCAGCGGCCGGGGAACATGATCTCTCCTTTCCTCGCTTCTCAGTGCTTCTTTTGACTGTCACCACCTCGCCTTGTCTTCTAACATATAACCTGGACTGTTTTTCTTTAGCTAGGGATTACAAGGTGAGCTTGATGTTCCGGTTCTCGAACATCTTCTAAATTATTTAGAAGAAATTCAATGAGCGAGGTGACGCAGGCAGTGGCGCATCTTACTCGCATTTGGAAGGTCGTGGGTTCGAATTCCGCGGCCAGCCTTCCTAAACTTTGGGTTTTTGGGGGTTTTCTAGGGCCGCCATGTGAATGCTGGGTAGGACACTTTCATCCCCCGAATTGCCTTCCCTCCATTTCACTTCACTAATCATTTGATTCACCCTTTCAATCTGCTTGGTCAATTATAGGGTAGAAAGCGTCAATGCAGCATGATCGGGAAGATCCCCTGTGTAACTCCATCGCCTGTCACGAAAGTCGACCTCCGAATCGTGTCGATGATGAGGACCTTAAGCCTCTGAAGGACTCGTGTAAGCGGCGCTTACCGTAACGTGTGTCCCTAACTCCATATCGGTAATTTTTAGATTTTTCTAGTGAAACGCTTATTGTGGGTAAGGTAATGTGAACAAAAGAATCACGCTTTATAGAAGTACTGTAATGCATAGAGATTATGGGAAGTTGTAATGCGCAGAGAAAGTCGTGAGTGAGAATTCTTTTGCTTATTATGGATGAAATTTAGTTTTCTCACAGTATGAAGCTTCTTCTTCTTCTTTTTCTTTTTCTTCTTCTTCTTGTTCTTCTTGTTCTTCTTCATTTGATTACCCTCCTAGAATGGAGGACTGACACCTCCTAGGAATTACAAGTCAGTGTCGGGGAAAATTATTTTGTTTAACGACGTTTTCAATTGTCAAGATCACATCAGCGTAGCCGGTGTGCCGGAATTTCGTCCCACAGGAGTTATTTTACATACCATTAAAGCTACTGATATGGAGCTGTCGTTTTTAAGCACACTTAAAAATCACTGGTCTGGGCTGGCTTTGAACCCGAAACCTTGGGATCAGTACTGTTGGGGAGCAGATGAACCTCGGTACGGGACAGACTGAAGACCTGGAAGAGGGTGGTCTATCTAGCACCAGGTATGAGAAAGAGGAGGAGAATGATATGAAATGCAAAGGAAGTTCATGAATAGAAAGGTGATGATGGAGCAGTTGGTGGAATGAGTGGAAGGGGAAATTGGAGAACTTGGAGAACACCCACTGCTTCGTCCGCAACGTGCCTTGGTAGATAATCTTGGTGATAGGCGAACGGTCTAACCACTGGGCCACGGCGCCGCCATAGTATGTTCCATTTTAGTGTACTACGAGTATTTCAAGGCATATTATAATTGGAAACAATCTTCAGAAACATCAAAGCTGACCTACATAGACGTTAAAGGCGACATAATACAAATGTACCAAGTGAGATAGCTCCACGGAAACGTGATAGGCCCGCATTCGGTAGATCGTGGGTTCCATTCCCGTAGCCGACCTTCCTGACCCATGATTTTTCAGGGGTTTTCCTGGGTGCTAGGTGAATGCTGGAAGGGACAATTATATCCCCCGAATTTCCTATCCTTCCAATTCACTTCATTAATCATTTCATTCATCCTTCATCCCCTTGGTTCTTTCAGGACAGCATGTGACACCAAAGGTCTTAGGTGCAGCTTGGCAGGGATGATATGTGCCCAGGAACTCTTTCCGCCCTCGTTGTCTGTGGAATCCGGGTACGGGGGTGCCATACGTGAGCATTGGACCAGCTGGTGTCCCCCTAAGAGGCCCCATAGGACCTAAAGTCTTCGAGGTGCCAACAAACTTGGAAAACCTTAGGGACCTCTCTCAATGTCTGGATCTGACCACCAGGTGTCTCCTCTCACCTCATCCTTCCTCCCGGTGGTGCCCCCTTGGGGGCATAAGTACAATAAGCCTGACTTCAGTGTCGAACACTCTCCGTATCTCTTATATTCTCTACTATTCCTAATATAAATGATATAAATGATAATAATCTAAATTATATAAATGATAAACTCTGAAGTGTTTCATCCAGATGATTTCTTCTATCCACATTACTTATTTTATATAGCTGTACTAACCATTCTCACGAAAACTTATTTTTCAATCGACTTCATGTTAATTGAGAGAAACATCTGTGAACATAGTTTCAATAGTTACACGTACCGTTAAGACTACAAGGGGATAGAGGAACACTGAATCGATAGTCAGATGTTTAAAAGTCAGTCGCCATACGCTGGCTCAGAAATCATACATTTTCCATGACATTACAAGAAATAACTGAATATGAGCAACATTTTAGAAAATGAAAAAGTATTGAGAAATATTAGCCAACAACAATGGATATCTCGAAAGTGGCTAAAGGCTCAAAAATTATATTTGAATAAATTGTGTACTTACATGTTTTGTGTGCTACATTTTGAGCTTTCCATTGTGGTACGTAAAATAGTACAAACTTCCTCCCGAGTTAAGAGGATTTCGCAAGTTATTCCTAGAAGTTTCAGGATACTCGGTTTATTCATCAAGTAAACACCTTAAATATATCTCTTGTATTTTAATCTAAGTGGTCTCAGCCTTTTCTAAGAAAATGGAAAATGTTAGAAGCCCTTTCATATAAAGGATAGTTAAGGCGAGCTTTCTTGAAAACCTATGTGTCCCATTTTGGATGATACTGTAACTCAACATAAGGTTTAATATCTATTGGACATTTATTTTCTCGGTTATGGTGTTTACGTACGCGCACACGCGCCCGCGGAAAAATTTCTTAAATGCCTTTTGGGATCTTAAAGGAGCTTCAAAACCTGCATTTCCGAAGAAATCTGCACATCGAATTTTTCAGTCAAATACAGTGCTATTCCTTCTATTACTGTAAGTACCTACGTATTAGAGAACGTAGAAAGAGATCATTGACAATGATGATGATGACTATTATTATTATTATTATTATTATTATTATTATTATTATTATTATTATTATTATTATTATTATTATTATTATTATTATTATTATTATTATTATTATTATTATTATTATTATTATTATTATTATTATTATTATTATTATTATTATTATTATTATTATTATTATTATTATTATTATTATTATTATTATTATTATTATTATTATTATTATTATTATTATTATTATTATTATTATTATTATTATTATTATTATTATTATTATTATTATTATTATTATTATTATTATTATTATTATTATTATTATTATTATTATTATTATTATTATTATTATTAACTGAAAAACTAATACATTATCAATTAAATGCACTGCTCCAAAAAATTATTTTAAACTTAACTTATAAACCTGTAACTGTTTTTAAGTTAAACATAACCTTGATATTAGAATATTGTTTTATTTTTGTTGCCGAACTAATTAATATTGTACATTAGATAATATAAGTAAGCTGATGTAAGATGCATGAGGTAGTGATTAACTTTAAGATCATCTCTGAAAATGTTATTTTAAGATATTTGGGACTTCATAATTAGTTAAAGTTATAACACCTTTGTATTTGTGAAATTCAGCGTCACAGTTTACCTGAGTCAAGTAGTTTACTTTTTAAAGAATATTTTGTATTTAGTTGGTGTAATGCTTCAACTTTCTGAATAAGCACCAAATGTATGTTCTATTTACTTGTTATAGGTATACAATGAACACTACAGGTTAAGATGTGAATGTTCATGTATAAACACCAATAGCTGTGTCGTGTAGGAAATATTGACGGAAATCATACGAGGAATACCTCTATACGTTGGATCTGTCTAGATCAATGTTTTCAAGACGGAAAAATAGTCGTCAGTCCTCGTCATTTATAAACTATTTAAATCCAACATGGAATTCTCTAAGACCCGGTCCTGAGCTATTCTTGTTCTTCTAATATCCTTTAACAAATTGATTCAATGTCTTCAAATGTGGCAATCTGAAGACCTCCATTTCCTCTGTTATTGTTACGGTATTCAGTGATGGAGGCCCAACTATCGTGGTAAGAGGCGTACTTGAATAAAGTAAAGAAAAACTTCACCGTATCACATAATACACAGTTGCATAAACTAGCCTGTTATGTTATTGGTGTGCGGAAAGTAATGTATACGAAGAGCAGTAACATCAGTTATCGTTAAAAATAAAAACAGTTTCGAATAATTTCATATTTTGTCGGTCAGTACTTAAGTTCCGTGCTTTCAATCGCAACTGACAACCAAACCAATGCTACATCAAGTGTACTGTATTTCCCTTAGTGACCACAAAATACATATTGAAATTGCAACATGGTTTGGGCAACAACCCTGCACTCCATTATGCATTAATATCCAACCTCTAATTTTCAAATATCGTCACCACAAGAACCGGCATTACATTTGCTGACCAACTTGCTTCTATTCATTTATATAACAACTTGAAGCTTTCTCTACTGAGACAATAGGTGTCAGGTATTGTCTCACTTTAATGATTGTAATGTGCCTGGTTTGCAGTGAAACGCTAAGTCATGTGCTTTCCTCTGGGGCATTTTCGAAGCAGAAAAGGTGTATCCATTTCCCACACAAATAATTTGGCAACAGTTATGATTACACTGGTCAACAAAGAATTTCCGCCAGCAAATCTGATTGGTGTAAGATGTGAAGTTCATTGCGCTGATTTCAGAACTGGTTTCATCTGCTTCCTATCACTTATAGTTTTCTGTTTGTCCGTAATTTTTATTTACGTTTTACTCTGCTTAAAGACTGTAGAATCTATTTGTACGCCACAAGGGAAGGAGAAAGTATTTCTTTTTCTTTTTCGTTTTTGCAGATTACCTTCCATTACTATACACCAAAAATGTGTCTATCACTCAAACAATGTTTGCTACGTATGTGGTTCATTCACACCTAAATCGCAGCGGCGTACTACTACTTCAAGACATGAGAAATTGTGCCAGCTATTTTTTCTGTGTGAATATTAAAGGATTCTCAGCAAAGAACAAACATAAAATTATATATCCAAATCTTTTATCGCCAATGCGACCGGTCCCACACATAATGACCTGCTTTCAGTTCCTATTCCTCCAGAAAGTGAACCGGAAATGCTCTAATAAGCAGAACTTGAAACTGATAATGACCCTGTGGACCTAGATCCTGACTTTGTTCCTAGTTCTGAAACACAGAAATTTAATCAGCCCGAATTAAATGATGTCGTTAGAGACCTTTCACCTTCAAAGGACAAATCAGAACTACTAGTATCTTAGATGAAAGAGAAAATATGCTCGTAAAGGATGTCAGGATTTCTCATTGCAGGACAAGAAGCAAAGTTTTGGAAACATTTTTTGGAAACAACTTTTCTTTAGATGGTCCAATGGTATTCTGTAATAATGTGAATGACCTCTTTGAAGAACTGAAACAAAAGTACAGTGCATCGGGTTGGAGATTGTTTATTGATTCGTATCAGAAAACTTTAAAAGTGGTTCTTCTAATAATGGAAACCTGAAGCCTTCTGTACCCATTGCCTATTCTGTCCATCTAAAGGAAAGTAATGAAAACATGAGTGTGGTATTAGAAGCAATTAGTTACAACTTCTACCAGTGGAATATCTGTGGAGATTTGAAAATTCTAGATATGCTATTGGGAATTCAGCGGGGGGGTTTACAAAATTCAGCTGCTTCCTGTGCCTATGGGACAGTCGCAAAACAGAAGAACATTACGTCAAACATATCTGTAAGCAAAGAACTTCCAACCTAAGTGAACAAGGTGTCACTGGTTGATCCTGAAAAAGTACTATTTCCCCCTCTCCACATAAAGCTTGGACTAGTGAAAAGTTTTGTAAAAACTCTCGGAAAGGCCAATTCAATTGGATTTGAATACCTGAAAGAGAAGTTTAGCTTCATATCAGCCTCAAAACTGAAGAAAGGTGTGTTTGTGGGACCACAGATAAGGGAATTGTTGCGTGATGAAGAATTTCCAAAAAGATTAAATGAGACTGAACTGAGAGCTTGGAATTGCTTCAAGCGGGTTTGCATGAATTTTCTTGGGAAAACAAAGTCACCTGAATACAAACAAGGAGTGCTGGAACTGCTTCATGCTTATAAAGAAATGGGTGTTCACATATCACTGAAAATTCATTTCCTAGATTCCCATTTAAATTTTTTCCAGCAAACCATGTAGATGTGAGTGATGAAATGGGCGAAAGATTTCACCAGGACATCAAACTGATGGAGAATCGTTACCAGGATTTCTGGACTAAGGCAATGATGGTAAATTATTGCTGGATGCTGTATCGTGATGATGCAGAGAAATCACACAAACGATAATCGACTAGTAAGCATTTCTAGCTTCCAATTGAAAACAACTGATTTTACTTTTCCATATCTATGAGCAATTGAAATAAGAACAAATTTCACAGTTTTTATATTTGTTTTCTATCAAATTAATGTTGAAAACAGTAATTCTTTTATCTTTTTGCCAATTGAATGTAATGTGTTTATTTTCACATGTTTTTCAAAAAGTGTAATATGGTTTTTGGACATTACTTAATAATTTGAAATTATGCGGAAATATTAACAACAGATTTCGACTCAGGGCGCCAACTTTAATAGGAAAAATTTTGGCTTTAAGTTTTGTGTTAAGTATGTTACTCATAAAATAATAAATTTGAGATTATGTATTTACTTTAAAATGTGTGATTTGTTGATTACATAAGTTAGCTATAATTGAAAAACTATACATGATAGAAGAAAACTGAAAACAGTTGCAAATTCAACTACGAAAGTTGATCTAGAAAATACTTGTTTCACTTCTGGCGGTTAAAATAACTTAATTTTTGTTGACCAGTGTTATCAGAAGGCGGAGGACGATTTCGGCAATGGTTCTGGAAACCGCTGGCAGGAAGGAGTGAAGAAATAGTACAGAAGCCGACCAGATCCGGGGAGGCAGGCATGGATGCAATGGGGTCTCTAACGTCTTTAGACATTACATTCTGACGCCTGTTATCACAGGCCTACCTCTCCCCAAGGACAGAGGTATACTTAAGAGAGACTCCCCATACTCCAAACGCCAGGACAAACAGCTTCTCAAAGTAAACTCCATTGCCACATTCCTTGTCCGCCCTCCACTTGCCTGGTCCTTCTACCCTATAACGAAACAAACTGACGGACAAATTTGCTACATTATACAGTCCACGCCAGGATTTCTTGCTTGATTAATAGATTACATATCGGAGGGATCCCCCCCCCCCCCCCCGCACTTCTTATGCTGATTTGGATTTTGTACGCCAGACTCTGGGAGGAAGGGAGGAAATGATAGTATCCAAAGGGCGGCCGGTGATCCACAAGGAGACACCCACCAAGATCGGGTCCCTACAGGTTTACAGGTAGTTCCTCATCTCTTAGTGAGATTCACGCACAGAGCCTGCCATCCGGACATCGATTGGTGGCCCCTCTAGGAGAGATGACCGCAACGCCACCTCGGCACACCGAGAACTGTGTTTAGGGAGCGCACTCACCACACACGAAGAGGCACCAAACTCGCAACGCTCC
This sequence comes from Tenodera sinensis, assembly GCA_030765045.1. Lineage (NCBI taxonomy): Eukaryota > Metazoa > Arthropoda > Insecta > Mantodea > Mantidae > Tenodera > Tenodera sinensis. The sequence goes on along the minus strand of CM060962.1, from coordinate 195,532,817 downwards.
CAAAAGGCAATCCTGAAAATCCGGATAAAAAGAACATGACATTAAATGAAATGACAGGAAATTCGGGGACGTGTGAATATCCTTCCGGGAAAACCCCCTACAAACCCATGGGTCAGGAAGGTCGGCCGCGAGAATCAATTCCACGACTTCCGGAATGCGAGCCCAACACGTTATCACGGCGCCATGTAGCTCGGTTCCAGGATTAATTAGTAATACCTGACTTGTTTTGATAACCCGAAAGCTAAGCATTAGCTATCATTTCAATGCCCTAGATCCTTCAGAAACTTCTGGTAGTCGTAGGCACGAACATATGGGCACAGTTTTCAGGCACGGCATCAAAGGGAGGTTTTGGTTAGCTAGAGCCTAGTGTAAACTAGGAGGAATAGGAGAGACATGATGGGCTTAGGCACTGAAGCCAGGCTTATTGTACTTATGTCTCCTCGGAAGGAAGGATGAGCTGAGAGGAGACACCGAGCGGCCAGACTAACCGCACATACAATAACAGAGGCCCCTAAGGTTTCCCAAGTTTGACTACACCTAGATGACTTTAGGTTTTCCGGGGCCATCTCAGGAGGGCCCAGGCGGGGCCCAACGCCCTCTTATGCCACCCCCCCCTACACGGATCCCACGAACAACGAGGGACGGAAGGAGTCCCTGTGCGCATATCATCCCTGCCAAGCTGCACCTAACGCCTCCGCTGACACTTGTAACCCTGAAAGAACCAACGGATGAACGATGAATGAAATGATTAATGAACTTCCAAAAGAGATCAACTCAACCTTCCGGCCAAACAGATTTGATTACGGTATTGAGCTCTTACAATACACCCGTACACCCGCTACCAGAAATGACATCTAGGAACATAAATCATAACCATTAACATCATGGAAACGGATAAGAGTAGATGATGGACGTGAATACGTTAAAGAAATTCTTGTAAATTAAGTAAGCAATTGTTATAATGAAGCATTTAGATACAACGCAAATATATTGCTGTGGATTCAGGTGTGCATGACTGAACTTGGGAAGACAGAGTGAAGAAGAGATGGGAACATCGTCTTGCATTACTTTTGAAACAGAACGAAGAAACCGGACCTATCTGACTTATTCTGATTTATTATTCCGGGTCAGGAATAATACTCCTACTTTGCTGTTTATTTTGGTACTTCTATTTGGAAGTTCGTTGACTTTCTAACTATTACGAAAAATAATAATTATTCCCAGCTCTATGGGTAACCTTGTCAATATGTTACTTGGACAACCGGAACATACACTTGCACCAAGCTACCTATTACTTAAGAGGGGACTAAATGAGAATATTACCGTAAAATATTTTCATATTTAGTTTAATTGCGCATCCTAATCGTTCGAATTCTTCTTTAATTACATATCAAGTCTCTAGAAAACCGCTCTTAAAATTTTATAACATGATGGCTCTACCAATCTTACTTTATAGAACTGAGCCTTATACATTAAAAACAAGGTACGGGGCGTGTCCGGAGATAAAGTACCATTTCATTCTACCGCCAGCGCAACCTAGTGTCACAGTTACATGCATGCGCACTAGTCTCTCAGGTTAATTCTCTGTCCACTAACGCCATTACAGCCGGCTCGTGTTGTATTTACGGTTGTTAGTGATGCTTCAAAATAATTTAGACAATTTCTGATCCCGCCGACTGTGAAGTGCGTTTCGTAATACGGAATTCCAAGTTAGCTGAAATTCATTGTCAAGTTATAGAGATTTACGGTGAAAATGTAATGGCAGATTGAATGGTGAAAAAGTGGGTGAGGCAATTCAGTGATTGAGGATCCAACGTTCATGACGAAGCACGTAGTGGGTGGTCTTCTGTTGCTAGTGATGGTTTGGTTGAACAAGTGAATGAGCAACTCGCGAAAACAGATTGTTCACAATAGAAATGCATTGTGGTGTGTTTCCGCAAATTTCAAAAACTGTTTTCCATTGTCACTGACGGCATCTTTCTTTGAAGAGAACCAAAGTTTATTCCCCGCTATAACAAATGCCTGAGCTATGGTGGCAACCATGTCGAAAAATAGGTTAAGGAATGTTCTTTATTGTATAAATAAATGTTATGCAAACAAAAATTTTATTCCCTTTTTTCCAAACCGGTAGTTACCTTCCGGACACGACTGGTATACTGAAATAGCGAAAATGATTAGGACGTCTGGCAGGATATTCGCATCTGGATCATCAGAGAAACGAGGATATCGAGGAGAAATAAATGTAACCAACATTTGATAAATAGTAGAGAAATCCAGAAAACAATGATATGACCACTTATGTAAGATGAAGCATTATCGATTTCTAATCAGCCTGAACAAATAGAAGCCCAGAGGTAGAAGAGGGCTTTGAAGATCGAGAAAACGCAATAAGGAACAATGTTAAACTTTGTGAAATCAAAAGGAGCCGACCAGCGTGTGCTTCCAGGACAGTACTGCCTCAGTTACAAACACCTGACTGGCGTGTGCCTCGTGGACATTTCCTCAGTTGTGAAAAAAAAAGAAAAAGACAAGAAAAACCTGACCTGCCTCACTTGTAAACAAAACACTCGCCCCGTGCGCTTGCCGTACCGCTTGAGTGGGCCACTATCTTGGGCGATCGACACAAATCTAAATATTATGCCGGAAAAGTGCAAATGTAATTAAAATTATGCATGCGTTCAAGTAATAACAAAGATGAAGTTTTCCATAGCTAAGACAACAGAAAAATTAAACATTATTATTATTATTATTATTATTATTATTATTATTATTATTATTATTATTATTATTATTATTATTATTATTATTATTATTATTATTATTATTATTATTATTATTATTATTATTATTATTATTATTATTATTATTATTATTATTATTATTATTATTATTATTATTATTATTATTATTATTATTATTATTATTATTATTATTATTATTATTATTATTATTATTATTATTATTATTATTATTATTATTATTATTACTATTATTATCATCATCATTATTATTATTATTATTATCATCATCATCATTTCCATGTAGTGAAGGTTCACACGGGCTTCATAATATTAAGCTACTTGTATTGCAGAATTCCACGACCATAGAATGTTCTGAGAAGGAAGGGTGGGAATTATTTAGCTCTCTGCCCTGCTGTGAGTATCCGAGATTGCGTTTGTTTGCATCAAGTTTAATGTCAGTCTTTGGCTCCGCTTATATATGCGAACAAACATTTTCAAAAATGAACTACATTAAAAGTGAGTATCGCAGCAAGATACGTGAAAATCACCTTGCTTATCTTCTGAGACTGCGCACTTCATCTTTTGCAGCAAATGTAGAAGTCCTTCTGAAACGTAAATCGTGCCAAAAAGTAATCCTCACAAACATCGTGGGTTAATTACGAGTAGAATATGAATATATAAACCTTTAATTTCCTGTGCGTAAGAATGTTCGGCCACTGGAACTCGGTAAACACGGATAAATGCGTCATTCTGTCCCAGCGGGTGGAAGGCGCCGCTTTAAACTTACTCTTACCTACCTGTACTTGAGCACCGCTGATCTACAGGTTAGCACACATAAAAGGCCGTAGTTGTTAGGTGACCAAAACATAACATGTTAAATGATATCTCCATATGGGCGCTTCTTTTCTATACCGTCTCCAATAAGCTGGTGTTTGATGGATTTACTGCTGGCTGCTGTAGTTGTGAGCTATGCAATGCTTTTCTCGGCGTGTACTTGGGTGGGTGAGATAGTTGCCTCATAAATTTAATCAAGCTAATCGACGAAGGGCTCTAATGGCCTAGCTGTCGACGGGCCTTAAAGCCTACTCACTCACTAATCGATGAATTATTTCAAGCGGGTAGCCGACTATTTGAGGATATACAGTTAAACACTTTCTGAATCTTAGCACGAGGAACTGCAACTATTGAAGTATTGTATCTTTTTACCGCTGATATGCTAATACTTTACGTTTAAAATGGCCTTCCGTTATGACATGCCGTGAGTCGCTGAAATACTGATCGGTGAACACTCTGGTAAGGGCCACCAAGTACAGCTGGATTCAGCGTTCTTGGCCCTTGAAGGGAGTAAATGTAAAGGCTGAAAGCGAGTTTATTTACCAAGCCAGGTGACCACAGACAGCAAACGAATTTAGTGCGTCAGCATCATATCTACTCACATAACGTTCTACTTCGTAAAGTAGTATGTGCAGTCCATGCAGAAAAAATGTCTATACAATGTACCTAGCTTAATTAGCTATTCAAATGTGTTCGTATTAATACATGCATCACTGCAGATATTGTAAATTTGGCCTTTTTCATTTAAAACCCAGTTCTCTCACTATTCTGTTTAAGGATGACTGCTGCCCTGGAAGTTAATGCCTTCTCTTAAAATTCTAAGTAATTTAGCTATTGTAGGATCGCTTTTTTTTGGCTAAGGTTTTTTTCCAAGATTTTTCCTAATCTCAGAAGACGAAAGTCAGGTAACTTAAAGCCCTCGGGCCCATTTGAGCATCATTTCACCCATTTCATTCATCGTCCGATGTGACATTACGTTGGAGGACGTTAATTAAAATAAAAAAGCACGTTTTTCCTGAACACAAGAATTATGAATTGTTCTTCTAACGACACATTTATCGAAGCCATCTAGATCCGTTACTCATTTCGGAACTTTTTTTTTTTTTTATTTTTGCCTGGAGTTCCAAAATGTTCTGATTTTCATGTTGTTCGCATTCTTGAACAATTCTTTTCACTGTTCTTTCTGGCTCCTGTGGCATCTGATAGTACGCGTTTTTGAACTTTTTCAATTTTTATGAAAAACTCTTCTGATGTAAGTACTTCTTTGCTTTTAGGTTTTTTCTTCGTGTATGTCCGTACATTTGAAACATTTTAGCTGCTCTGATTGTGTAATGTTTTGAATCCTAATGTGGAAACAGTGGTGGCATAATTGATTTATGCTATGACCAATATCTCATAAATTCATTATATTCACTTCTTATCGCAAATATCTTAATATGTCTTTAATTACTGTACGCTACACGAAAAAGCAACTATGAATTTGCAAAGACTGTTGAAATGCAGACATCACTACCTCCCCATCCCCACCCCACCTTTTGTGCATGGTTTCATTCCCAGAATTATATGAGATGACGAGAGAGACAGAAGATATAGATTCGCCTACAGGACTTCCACTCAAGGTCAGGGGCCAAGACACGACTTTTAGAAATGCGAGCTCTTTTATCGACAAAAGTCCCGCCTACTTCAAGACTCCCTACCTACTTTCCTCTTAAAATTGCCAAACCTTAAGCTGCTAATTTGCATCTGATACTCAATTTTTACTGCGTGACTTGCTCAATTCTAAGACTTCCATTCCCCTTTCTAATTTTCAGAACTAGCCTACGTACTATTTTGAACGTACTGACTTATGTTATGAATATAACTGAATTCCCGAAACACCTTGAGCTATTCCCTTAGCTACCCTGACTTGCAACAAATTGCCTTTTACTCAATGCAAAATTTGGCTCATGATTTCTCCCTGACAAAATAATAATCGGAACACAAGCTTCCTAGATTAGGCACCGATTTTAATATATGGAAATTAATTATTGCAATTATTCACTACCCTATTATTTCTTTATACTATTATTAATATTACCCGCCAATAATTCCGATATCAACGATCTTAACTTCTGTTAAACGAACATAGCCTGTGTTTATCTATGCTGATTTAATACTAGGTCCATTTTATATCCGCATCTGTTGAACCCATTAGAAATTGGAGCCTAGACTTTTAGTAAAGTCTCCTAACACAGTGTTCCTGTCAGTCGTTCAATAACCTACTTGTTAGACACGCAAATAGAAAGTAATCCCCAAAACTACTTCATACGGTTCATGTGAGGTGACTAATGACAATTAAGAACATAATAAACATAAATGAAATGAAAGTCACGTGTGAAACTTAAACAGCAGGAACATATGAAATTTATACTCAAAAAAGTTAAAAGCAATGTGTGTGAGAGGGAGAGGTGTACTTGGAGAACTGATGTAAATATTGATTGTGAACTTAATTTGCGTGGATAAACTATATAAAACATTTCAATAAAGTATAAATAAATACAACGATGTGAAAAGTGAACTGGTGCTTTTTATTTAAAATTAATTCTCCCTTGTGGTAGCCTTCTGTTCCATGCTTGAAAAGCAAGCTGAAGTGCGAGAACATCCACCGAGAACGTTTCCAGAAATGTAATATCCCCCCTAAAATGGAAAAAAAAATAACATTACTATTATTTTACAAACGTTCCTAGACTGAACCATTACAAAAAGTGTCACAGACCCAGTAATTCAATTCTAAAATATTTTTTCCCATCAATATACCAGTATGATCACTCCAGCTTAAAATATAGTCCTCTGTTTGTGGCACGAACGTATTGACTTACAAAATAACAGCAATAGGTATGTGTATTATGTGAGATCCTGGAACCACACCCGATTTAGGACTTCAAGTTTTCAATAGAGGACAATATACATTATAAATATTTTAAAAATAACATTGTATTTATTGACCCTTGCAATACAAACTTGAAAGGCAACTATTCCAGATGCCGTTTTGGGACATATAATGTGACTAGTGTCACAGAAATTGCTACGGTGCAACTTCTATGATGATGGTGAATGTGAATTCCTTCAAAGTAAGTGATAAAGTATTTGGATCTAAACATGTGAATAAATTGTTGTCAACGTTGCATTAGGAATCCCTGCGTGTAGGAAGCCAGGGCTGCATATGAATCACGATTTGATGGGAAAAACTACAAGCCAAACAGGCAGAAGTTATTATAATTCTAACAAATAGTAAATGCTCCTCCACATATTTGACTATTATTTTGGAACGATTATTTAGAGTCCAGTATTTTTCTGGAACTTATATGGTCGAATCTGTCACTAAAATAACTCCTTCCAGCTTCTATTCCTCTTTCAAATAAATTTAGCTTCATAAACCACATTTTCAAAATGATAAGAGGTAATGAAACGTTGGCAAATATCAAAGAAGTTAGGAACATTATTTATGCAGTAAAACCCTTAACGCTATAGTTATTAACACTAATTGATAATTTAATATTCCTTTATTCCTTTATTCACTTTCATCGCAAACTAAAAATTGTCGTACACATTTCTCAAAAGCATCTTAAATTAACTACATAAGAAGTCACTGATCGTAACCAAGAAATGCAGCATCATGAATAATAATAATAATAATAATAATAATAATAATAATAATAATAATAATAATAATAATAATAATAATAATAATAATAATAATAATAATAATAATAATAATAATAATAATAATAATAATAATAATAATAATAATAATAATAATAATAATAATAATAATAATAATAATAATAATAATAATAATAATAATAATAATAGTAATAATAATAATAATAATAGTAATAATAATAATAATAATAATAATAATAATAATAATAATAATAATAATAATAATAATAATAATAATAATAATAGTAGTAGTAGTAGTAGTAGTAGTAGTAGTAGTAGTAGTAATTATAATAACAACAATAACAATAGTAATAAATTTATAAGAATATTAACTCGTATTATAGCACTATAGTGTTTATTTCTGAGTTCCCAGTCCAGATTATTACCGCCCTAAACTACAACAGAAGAAAAACAATAGCGGTTAAGTTTTCATCCGATGTGACAGTATCGATTTATATTCCCTCCATGCTCTGACAGAGCTCTCAATCTATGTTGAGGTTAATTTAGCAGCGCAAAAGCATGTATTACACTCCATCATTTATTTAGAGGCAGATATGGAGTAGTTTTTGAAGGCACGTTAACAAAAAACCATTTTGACGACCTGGAGCTAGTATATCAGTTTTATATCTGACGGGCACCATAATGGAAGAGTACTTTCAAACTCTTCATCGGGAAATGAGAGAAAGAAAAATGATTCTCAAAGATAAAGACCTGTTAAGTCTGGAGCCTGCTAAAATAGATTATCCCAAGCATATTGTATATTATATTGCGTTAATAAATCCATAACTTAAGTATAGAAAATAGGATTTTATTATTCTTTAATGTGGTTTTCTTACTGACTGGAAAATCTTAACCTCCAACCATCTGAAATCTACCAAACAAAAGACAATGCATATACATTTCCAGAAAAGTGATTTAAAAATTGAATTTTGCAGAAATGAAGGGTAGCAAATCTTGTTCTGAAATGGTGCTAAGGAATATGCAATCGACTGAGGTTAAAATACTACAAATTAAGCTCACATTAGGGGAGTACAATAATTATGCTTTTAAATTTCCAGACATTCTTGTTTACATTCATTCCCATGTTTGGAACTCTCGGTAACTACAGTAATAAAAATGTCTCATAATAGTTCCATATAGGAAACACGAAGCTAAGTTAAATCACAACATTTAATAACTATCACATTACACAAAATGAAATAAAAACGAATGGATATAAATTTAGCATTTTTATGTAGATGCTACCTGGATTTTAACGCAGCACATCCATTGAGAACACCATGGCAAGGCTTTTGAAAGTTCGGTTCTCGTGCGGAAACACTAGCCAAACTGGAAGTTACTCCTCTCCGTACCTGAAACCTGTGACCTTCTGAGGGAGCTTGCTTGACGAACTAATTTCTTGCCGAAGGGATAACTTTCCAGAAAAGTTCTTTTGGGTAGGTATAAAAGTGCTGGTTCTCTCGTACTATGGCGTCGTTCAACAGTAAGCTATCGGAGAACACGACGAATACGTAGTCACGATACCAATAGATGCTGAGACTGGAGCTAACCTTTTTGTTGCACAAAGACTGCATCAACAGCGGCTTCCCACATATTGTTTGTCTTCACATCAAGTTTTCCGGCACACTGTTGTGACATTGGAGACACAAGGAACTCTACAAACAATTCGTGCACCAAGAATCGGGGTGGTTCTTGATAGGTGCCATGAAGACATCCTAGCTCTATTTCGCGAACACCCACACATGAGCATCACACGAGCCGCATGTAAGTTAGAAGGACAGGCGTGGTACCCATACCAACTTTAGTTGCTAAAAAGGTTAACATAAAATGGTTTTCAGACCAGAAATTGCTGTACAACAATATGCTGTTTGCAACACCATCCACACTTCCTCAGTAAGGTTATTTGGTCAGACGAATGCACCTTTACGAATGCTGACACAACATTGTGTACTAGTCACATCGCAATCCTCGATGATTCCGTGGGAATCATACACAGAATCGATGGAAGCTCAATATATGGTTTGGTATTTTAGGGGATCATCTCATTGGACCAGTTTTCCTGGATGGGGACCTCAATGGATAACGTTTCCTGAAACTTCTGCAGATTCAATTAATGGACGGTGAGTGTCGTGCTGGTGCTAGCAACACATCACTGGCTATAGCTGGATGGCGCACGGACACATTATGACTTATAGGTGCAGGGTTTTCTCCATCTTGGATACCCACGGAAGTGATCTTGCACCTTCGTTTGCCCGACCCGTAGATTTCTGTCTATAGGAACATCTAAAAGCACAAGTCTATCGCAACAAGCCAAAAAACATTGGGTTCTCCGCAGACGCATACTTACTGCTTGTCGTACTGTGACACCGGAAATGCTTCGGCAGGTACACCGGGATAAAGAGCGGGACCCCACCACTGCATACATACGGAGAGAATGTCAACCGAAATCGAAGGATAAAGGCCAATGTTACACATTGTGCTACTCTATTGTTGAATAACTTGAAATAGAAATGAGTGAGTGAGTGAAACCTGAAACCTGAAATAGAAATGCGAACAGGCTGAGACGGAAAGGACAACAACAAATACAGAGTGATTAAGTATCTTAAAATCATATATCAGTTGTACTAAAGAAATAAAAGAGCAGCTTTGGTCTGTGCAAACAGCTAAGCTGTTGAAGTTTACTGTAGGACTCACCTTGAATTTTCATCGCATTACAAGGCATTGACACAGTCTTCAGTACCACATTAATTGAATTCGACAAAAGTATTTTGATTTGTCCCTTTACGAATCGGCATAACCTATTTTACGAAAACACTCCACTGAACACTGAAACACTGAAGAGCCGCAATCCAGAGTACAGTATACTTAGTAACATGCTACCAACCTTACCGACGCGTCATGCGGGTTTAGAGCCTATAACTTCAAGAAGTGGACGGCGATTCGGGAACATCCTGTGTAAATACGATATAGGAATTAATGTAATACATGTCTGATGGGATTCTATTATTAGACTAGTAACTTGAATGCATTTGTTTAACCATTTGATATATTAAAGTTTTACTTATTTCATTTACAGAAAGTGAGTGACCGTCTCTGTGTGTTAGGTAAGCAATGGAATTGAGTCAGTCCCCATGGAATTCTACTTGTATGTTACAACTTTCAGAAATGTCTACTACCTTAATTTATATGCTGTAATCTTGAATTAATTAATGAATCATTGATTTATGCTCAAAAACACTGCAATTTAACCTACTAAAATAAAAATAAAATGAAACAAGTATAATTAAATTTAGTAATATTTCTTACAATTATCTCAACTACTGGAACTAGTAGCTATTCCAACTGGAAACTGGGAAGGTGTGTATTAGTTTACACATCTTAGTTACTGGAAACCAGCAACTGTTCCTACCTAATAAAAATGAACAAATAAACCTTATCTAATATATTTCTACCCCTTGTAGTAGCTTATATCTATTACTTCAACTTATATTTAATATTTTATTTGTTTTTGAATGTGTAAAACTTACAGGAGTTATCAAGGAGATTACGAAGCGTACACGGTTTCATAAAGAAATGCATGTGGTGTGATGCAAATTCGCCCGTCTGCTTGGCGTGGTGGTAGCACTGCTCGTTACCAAGTGGGAGACCTGGGTTTGATTCCCGATACCGATTTGGGGATATTTTCTCTGTCTAGGAGACCTGGCCCGGAGTGCACTCAGCCTCGTTAGGTCCCTGAGGGGCCAATTGAGAAGCTACTTGATTGAAGAGTAACGGCCCTGGTTGCATTGATCGCACAACTGGCCTGGAGGGTCCCGGACGCTAACCACCTACCCCTTCAGTACTTACACCCATCTATAATACCTGTGGTGGGAGAGGAGGGAGACGCAGCGGCTGGGTGGTAGGCCTTGGCCCGGAAAGAGCTGTTCACCTTGGGTTAAGTTTAATTTTATGATGCAACTTCGCTGCGTTAGGCATTAAGAGGCTAAGCGCTAAGTCACAGTTCTTTATTTCCTCGTGATGTCATCCAAGACTGCATTTTCGATCAAACCCGCCATAGGTATAACCCTTCTTAATCTTTATCCTTTACTATTGTAATTAAATTTGCACCAGACGAGTGATTTAGCTCGAAGGACGAAATTAATATTCGCCAAAGCTAGTGAAAATTGAATTAGCAACGCAATTGTCGCCAGACATTCTCTAAAGCAAGGGGATTATCACATGAAATGGACGGAGAGAGGTTGAAAGTCTGTCACAGTAAACCTGATGTGTCAGTCTTCATGAGGCTTAGCAACCTGAAGCTTTGGTCCATTTTCCGGTTGCATCATTCTCTGCAACATCACACGCCATATCTTTGTTAATAGGTTCTTCATTTATCTGATCCAGACGATTTTCTAATTTTAGCTTGTATTACGATATCTAGCACTCCCAGCAGGTATAGCGACATCACAACGGTGATAAACAAATACCTACATTAACTTCCCCACTGTGCAATCGAGTGGTAATCCCTATTGGGCAAAGCTGATCAACAGTGTTCTACGGCCGTATCAGGTGACTTCAAGTTTTTAAGCTGATTTTGAATTCATTTAAACCACTCAATTATCCGATATTAGGTTCACATAAAATTACATACTTGGAAGATCATAATTAAGAAATGATAATGGTTATAAAAATAAAGAACACAATAGGGCATATAAATATATATGTAATCTGCAAATGCATGTATAGTATATAAATTGTATTATTCCAGTTTACACCACCGAAGTTATAAAAGATTTTATTTACAATCTACACTTAAAATAAAATTGTAATAGTAATCTTGTGGCAGTTTTCGATTTGGGGTAATTTAGGCATATTAAAGTTTCTAATTGAACTCAAAAGCAGCATTTTGTAAATTATGTGTATATTATCGCTGCTCTCATTAGGTTGAGCTTGATTTATCAAATCTGGAGCGTTGCCAAATATCGCTCTGCTCTCAGAGCAAGGAAACAGACTCGGCTATTTAGTTCTGTGATACAAAAGCGTCAGCGGCGGAGTAATACATCACGTGGAATTGATATGCTATTCAGCTACTGGCTAAGTAAGGAATTCATTAGAGGGAGGTTGTCCACAGGAAACCGCACTTTTAAGCTAGAACCGGTGTGGATCGTACCCTGGGTTCCATATATGCCGACCCTATTGCTTCACATGACATTTTAGCAGCTTTCTCAGTGTGTGTGTGTGTGTGTCTGTGTGTCTGTGTGTGTCTGTGTGTGTCTGTGTGTGTGTCTGTGTGTGTGTGTGTCTGTGTGTGTGTCTGTGTGTGTGTGTCTGTGTGTCTGTGTGTGTGTGTGTGTGTCTGTGTGTGTGTGTCTGTGTGTGTGTGTCTGTGTGTGTGTGTGTGTGTGTGTGTGTGTGTGTGTGTGTCTGTGTGTGTCTGTGTGTGTCTGTGTGTGTGTCTGTGTGTGTGTGTCTGTGTGTGTGTCTGTGTGTGTGTGTCTGTGTGTCTGTGTGTGTGTGTGTGTCTGTGTGTGTGTGTGTCTGTGTGTGTGTGTCTGTGTGTGTGTGTGTGTGTGTGTGTGTGTGTGTGTGTGTGTGTGTGTGTGTGTGTGTGTGTGTGTGTGTGTGTGGAGCGTTCTATCTTTGTTGGTCGACCACGCAGTGGTGTATGTTAGTAACCCTAGGACTAAACTTTTAGGTGTAACGACACTTTCAGTTTTTGAATCATATAAATATTCTATAGACATCTTTGAATAATTTTGGTCAGACATTTTTCCCGACCCGCCATCTTAAAGGTCAGCGACATTTTAAATCAGTCATGCGCTTCATTTTAACCATAACGGGGTGCACTACACTGGTGCTTTCTCCCTCTGTGTCCTCTCTCTCTCTCTCTCTCTCTCTCTCTCTCTCTCTCTCTCTCTCTCTCTCTCTCTCTCTCACTTTTGCATTTTGTATGAAATTTACTCCTTATATTTCAGTTTTGCTCTGATTTGCATGTAAATTTGCATACATAATGTCAAATGTATTATCTAAAGCTTCAAATATGCATTTGACGATTGCTTTATTCATTGGCAAACAGAAAATAATTTATGCTGAAAAGAAAAGTAGTTTTAATACCAAGTTCATAAAAACAAAATTATATTTCTTTGCAAGTAATAATATCAAATTCAATGGAATAATTTATTTATTTATTCTCAGTTTACTATCAGAAAATGCCAGTAGTATGCCTCTCTGAAGAATATGAAGGCAGTTTAAATTTTTTTTTTTTCCGCTATTAAAAATATTTAATTCTATTATCTGAGAAGTTCTTTGAGTTAGAATATTCGGCTTTAGCACAGTCATTTTTTTATTTATTCGTATTGAACGTGCCAATTTTGAAGGAAACAGACGTAAAACTGAATAATTTAGAACATTCATCCCAGTGACCCTTAACTGCAGCTGACGCGATGTATGCAAATATTGCGGAGGTGCATTGGGGAAGAATTGTGGGTTTGTGGGAAGCCAATTTGCAATTTAAAGACATTGCTCGGAGTTATATATTCATGTGTGAACAGTCTAGAATGATGCAAGTAAAGCATAGTTGACTGCTTGCACTGCATGCATGGAAAGGTAAACACACTCACCCTCCTTGCTATACATACTCCATCTCCTTGGGGGTGTAAGTCCTGCATAAGAGGAAGGTAATCAGGTAAAGAAGTATTAAATGACTGTATGAAAAAGTAGAGTAAGACCAGAGAATTCACTTTTTAACTTCTACGACTGGATATATGGAGATTTTTTTCTGATTTTATTGTATAAAATGTAGGAAAATTCATTTCAAGTTTGCCGAAATGGATTTTAAATTATTTTTTCAGTCATTCTGCCTCTTATTATTACGTGTGGAGATCATAGAGTATATCTGGAAATTAAATACAGGAAATTTGTTTCATAATATCTAACTTTTGTTCTGTGTAGTGCTCAGACACCCTGGGTTGGATAAAATGAAGTTCTAGCAAGAAAAATTAGTAATTTAATGGTATTGTTCCTGATGAGCAACCACATGAGGTGATAATTTGTAAAGTAATTTCAAACTCAAAGTTTAATCATTTTCAGCATACAAATATACTTGAGTCTAATAATCTTGACAACTCCGTATACAGTGTATGAGAAGCGAAGTCATCTTATGGAAGACTTTACCAGCCTTTCTGTGTTTCGGATGCGCATGCGCGAATCTGCTGTTTAATTATAGCAGAACGCATGCTTTGTTGCTCCAGTCTTGAGTTTCTGGTACTATTGACAATAACTCAGTCCTTTCTCTTTGAAGAGAGGTTGCAGAGCAGTAATACGACAAACATATGTACATAGGACCATGCTTATTTTGCAACTCATTAGCATGTCCTTCCGGGAACTTCATTTCGTGTCAGGACGTATGCACCCTTAGTGAGCCAGTAACGCTTTTCATATCCTTCCCATTCTTTCTGGCAGCTTTATTGCTCCTTCATCATGGACTTCCAGAACTGTTTCTCTTCCTTGCTTCGAGTTTCATCTCCGAATAATGAATGTAAGTACAGGGCGTCCCACACTACTTACCCCAATAGCTGAGTATCACAACTAGCTAGATGAGCGACGTCCAATATTTGCAAAAGAGGGGGGGGGGTTGGATTTACCTCCTTCCAATACGCGGACTTTGCCACTCTTTAACACTCGGACGTGCATTATGTTACAGTGGCAGGTTAGTTACATGTACGTTGCGTATAATTTATGAAGACACCTTCAAATCTCATGCGATAAACATCTGTTCATTAGTGCCTTCTTTGGTACTGGTTACGTTCAAGAAGTCTATCAATATTTGGCGACAAAGTCGAAATGCATAGTCTTAGAAGATACACCAAGTGATCGTCGGGTAACCTATTGCGATACAGACTTTTAATATACTTCAATTTGGAGAAACTCTGTTCACAAATATATGTAGATCTTAACTCGCTCTTAAACATACTATTCTTGCAAAAGTTTATTTTTCTATCTACTTCATCTTAATAGAGATAAACATTTGTAGAAATTATCTTATTGCTAACTTTCCTGAAGCTGTAAGGGGAACATGGGAATACAGTAGACTTTAAGTGATAATGGAATGCTTTAAGAGCTGGTTGCTATACGATGCCTTTGAAATTCCGTTTTCTTTGCAAGAGCAAGATATGATAAAACAAAAACGTATTCCTATTTGAGAAAAATATAAGTATTGGCAAATTGAAACAAATAATAAAGAATATCTCGGAAATAGTTCACTCAAAAGAAAAAAGTATTTGACATAAGTTGTGTGTTTTAACATGATCCGCGTTTCGCACATAGTAAGCTTTTGTGTGTCTTACTGTTTACCATTTATGCAAAAATCATCCAGAATCAAAATGTCTTCTGAGCGCATTCCCAGAAAGTTCAAGGTATCATCTAGAAACTTCCCAACACTGGATAATGACTGTTTGTGAGTCTAAACGCCACGGGCGTGATTCACCCTCCGACTGAAAGAGGAGGTGGGGAATAACAGCTAATTACGTAAACGTCGCGCATCACCGATCTAGATAGGGTAAGTATACCTGAGAAATGATTTTGTCGTTTAAATTAAATATTTTTAGTTGCTCTATTATTCTGTCACTTTTAATATATCTTTGTGATTACAGCCAGCTACGCACATCAAAACTTTTATTTCAGCCGTTTCAAATATTCTTTTGTCATTTCTGTTCAAGGTCCACATACGATATAATGGACACTACCATAGTTTTACAAAATTTCAATATATTACCTCTTCTTGCTTTGTTTTAAAATGTTCATCTTAGAGTGCCACATATATTTTCTGGTTTACGTATCTTTTGTTTTAAATCCGTATCATATTAATAAGAAATAACATAACCTAAGTAGCTAAATATTTCAATTCCTAACAATTACTCATATTGCTATTATATTACTTTAGAGTTACTAAAGATTGGAGAACACTTTTTTTTTTTTAAGATTCTCTTCATGCTTTTATCCGATTGTAAACCAATGACATACCTAGCGAAGTGACGCAAGCAGTAGCATGCAACCGGGAGGTCGTGGGTTCGATCCCAAACGACCGCGCACTCTGACTTCGGATTTTCCCTGGTTTCACCCTTGTCTTAGGCACCACCGCTACCGCTACCTCCACCGCCGCCGCCACCACCACCGCCACCACCACCACCACCACCACCACCACTACTATTACTAATAATAACAATTATGATGTTGATAAACATAATAATCAAAACAGCAATAATAATAATAATAATAATAATAATAATAATAATAATAATAATAATAATAATAATAATAATAATAATAATAATAATAATAATAATAATAATAATAATAATAATAATAATAATAATAATAATAATAATAATAATTGTTAGAGCCCGGGTTTTTATGTAGTTATGTTTTAAATCCTGCATAATATTTTAATGAGAAGTAAAAATGTTGGCGAATTACTTCATTTGGGACTCCTTTACAAATTTTTATTCTATACATTTTTTTACATATTTTGCACATTTCTACATATTTAACGTTGTTACATAAAACGTACATATTTCCTGGTTTTCGTTACAATTTTATTATTTTTTAAAAAAAATATTGTAGTCACATTATAAACTAGTATTTTCACAAGTTTTGCTGAAAGGAACAAAAATCAATCTGCGAAATATGATCCAAGTTAAGTTAAGAATGGATAATAACCGCCTCACCTCGTTCTGATTGTTGTCCGTTTATATCAAAGCAGGTGTCGCTCGACAATGTTGACCTCCAGTGTCACGTTTCTCGTTGCACTTTGAGCATTTACAAGGACTGGAGAAATTGATTGTCACCATTGTCGCGGTGGTCGGCATCTTGTGATATAATAGCTGCGAGGAAACAAAGTGAGCCGCTGGACAACCATCAATATAGCCAGGCGATAATACTGCAGTTAGTTTCTTGCAAGTCTTAGTGAAATGGCACCGGTTGTGTCCTCGCTATCCTGCAAGTTGAATTCATGGGTGAAATTAGATAGCACCTTTACAACCGACGGAAAAGTAATAGTCTGTCAAGCATACGGTAAAACAATTGGCTGTTTCATGAAATCTCAATTGGAACATGTCAAAAGTGCTGTTCACATACGCAACAAACACCTACAGTCTTCTAGAAAGCAAATTCTGTTGACACAAATTCAACAGGAACCGTCCGGAAATAATTTTTTTAAAGACCTGTGCAGTGTAATGGTAGCAGCTAATATTCCTTGGCATAAACTTCAACTTCCTCAATTTCGCTCCTTTCTAGAGAAAGCTATTCCTGACGAATCTACTCTGAGGAAAAAGTATCTTCATGTGTGTTATGGAGAAGCAGTTGCTCATATACGGAATGAAATTGGAGACTGCTGTATTTGGTTTGCCGTCGATGAAACTACAGATGACATAGATTGGTACATAAGATATAGTTGTAGGAAAACTAGACTCCGAAGGTCCAGCAAAACCATTTCTAATCTGTTGCAAGGTGTTAGAACAAACAAATCATTCTACAATTGCAAGAATCGTAAATGACGGGAGGAAGATTCTGTAGCCAGAGGTTGTGTGTGAGGAAAAGGATTTAATTATGTAATCAGATGCCGCAGCGTACATGATTAAAGCTGCTACTGCCCTTAAGGTTTTCTACCCCAATGCACTTCACCTCTTGGTCCATGCATTGCAACGTTTTGCTGAAGTAGTGAGAAGTAACATTCCCTCTGTGAATAAGTTGGTATCAGCAACAAAAAAGGTCTTCGTGAAAGCACCGCACGGAATTCAGTGCCATAAAAATCATCTCCAACATGTCCCTTTGCCTCCTGAGCCAGTACTTACAAGATGGGGTACATGGTTAGATGCTATGAACTTCTATTGTGAACATTTTGAAGGAGTCCAGTCAGTGGTGAACATGATCTCTTCAGAAGTAGCTGTTTCTATACGTGAATCTCAGGACATCTAAAGTGACAAGCTCCTGTGCTTACATCAAGAGTATCTTCGGCTGGTTGCCTAGCACCATCAAGACAACAGGTTCCCTTCTTCACAAATCTATAGATTTAATGGAACATGCATCACAGAAGCTTAGTGTAGTTTTAGGAATGAAGGTAGGTGAAAAATTCAAAGCTGTGCTAAACAGGAATCCAGGATTCTCTACCCTTGTGTCTGTGTCTTAGTGTAAAATGGTGACTGTCGATTTATCTAAGCATTTCTCTGCAAATCAGATTCCTATGCTAAAATATGCTCCTGTTACTTCGTGTGAAGTGGGGAGAAACCTCTCTGCTTATAAGAACCTTTTATGTGATAGGAGACAAACAATGACCCCTGAGAATATGGAAAAGTATATGGTTATTCACTGTACTTGAAAGAAGCAAAAGAATCAAAATGAAAATGCTTGGTTGGTCATTGTATGTCCAGAGATAGAAACCTGAAATGCATCCTCATTATAAAACTTAATTATTTTGAATTGATTGCTTCACTTATTGATAAATTGGTTCAGCATTTCAACATTGTCTTACCGTCTAAAATTTAAGTAAAATAATTATGTGAAATGAATAATTTTAATAAACATAATCAAAAGACATATTTTTACTTTCTCTACTGGTAAGTAGGGGAAGTATTGTATTCCACCCAAAAATTCGATGCCGAGATTTCACCAGAATATATGTTTTGAGGCCCCCTAAATCCAAAAAAGCATTTTTCGAAAAAGGTCCGCGCGCGAGAGTGTGTGCATGTGTTTGTGTGTGTCAGTCTGTGTGTCTGTGGACAGCATAACTCAAAACGAAAAGTAGGTTAAAAACAAAAGCTGGTATTTAAGATTAATGTCTTTTAAGGATGCGACACGAACGTTTTAAAGAAAATAGCTCCACGCTAAACTCCTTTTATATGGAAAATTTTTCGAAAATTTTGATTTTCTTGAAAATGGCTCTAACGATTTTGATTAAAATGTCATATGTTTAAGATATTTTTATGACAAATGAAATGTATATCTTGAATTTTCTGGCTATAGCCCCTGTAGTATTTACTCTGGACGACTTTTGCATAACTCGTAAACCGTTACAGATAGACCAAATCATACTACACAAAATGTAGATCTTGTCAAAGTACACAATTAATGTCTCAATAACTTTTCTTGCAAAGTGAACCATTTCGGAGATATGTTATGTGTGTGAGTTTCAGAAAACTTAAAACTTTCGTGAAATGGAACATCGTTGTTCATTTTTTATATGTTAAATGCGCAAAGAGAATACAATGTTAAAGCTTTAAAGGATTTGACTGTCGCACTAAGCCTATTGTATTCTAATGTCCCCCTTGAACCTACAAGGAAATAAGCAATAAGATAATTTGTACAAATATTTATCCTAACACGAAGTAAATACAGGAATAAGAGTTTGTAAGAATGGTTAGTAAAAGAGTAGAGAAAGTCATGTGAGTGCAACACATCAGTTTTTTTATTTCGTGATTACCTACTTGAAAATAATTTTTAGGTAAATTCTGCATATCATGGACAAAACATTTTCCCTATAATTAATTCTATATTTAGTAAATTTTAACTCATTTTAATTAATTTACGTACTTACAGACCCATCAAATTACAAAATTCTGGGTAATTTGCAGTCTGCGCTTAGATTTGGGGTGGTAATCTTAGCATTTAGCTTATTACATAAATTTACATATTTTGTTGATATTACATAAAAATCCGGGCTTTAATAATAATAATAATAATAATAATAATAATAATAATAATAATAATAATAATAATAATAATAATAATGATAATGATAATGATAATGATAATGATAATGATAATGATAATGATAATGATAATGATAATGATAATGATAATGATAATGATAATGATAATGATAATGATAATGATAATGATAATGATAATGATAATGATAATGATAATGATAATGATAATGATAATGATAATGATAATGATAATAATAATAATAATAATAATAATAATAATAATAATAATAATAATAATAATAATAATAATAATAATAATAATAATAATAATAATAATAATAATAATAATAATAATAATAATAATAATAATAATAATAATAAAATTAATTTAATAACATAAGCAATAAAGATTGTGTAATACAATAATATAATGAAAATAATAACAATAACTAAAAATAATAATAATAAAACACAACAATAATATTAGAAACAAATAAATGCCAATGAGACATTACTTGCCCTCATGTTTACATGGATTTTGTCACGGAAATTTACAATCCACAATCCATAATGTTAGACAATAGCAGCATATACAGGAATGACTTTATTTCCTAGAAAAGTGCTGTAGGTGAAGTGGAAAATATTTTGTGACCGTTCTTGTCTATTATCAGGCGCTGCACACACTAGTTGAAGCCTGGGATATTCTGTTTCCGGTCGCTTCTCTTACAAGCAGAAAAAAATTTCACTCACTGGATTTACCTTGGGGCGTTCTGCAACTCTTTTAACGCGCGAAGGGTTATCTATTTACCCCAATGCCGGGTGAAGTTGGCCACCTGGTATATATACACCTGTACTTCTCTCATACCTGAAAAATCTAAAGATAGACACCAAAGATGCTATAATTAATATATGCTAAATAAGTTCAACCATCAAGACACCATGGCAAGATGAATGTTATGATTCAACGTTAGTATTTCAAATTTAATTTATACGTCATATTAAATTACTAGTTATCTCCCAAACTTTCTATGCAATACACGTGTGTTAAGTGTTTTTACTTATCCTCGGAAATTGAAAAGACTTAACTGCATCTCGTCGTTTCAAACTTTTCCTCGGTCCAGTAAAAATCACTTACCATTCTTATGTAGCAAATTTGATTACTAAAAATGCATGTATAGTATTTCTGGCAGTAAAATTCCCGAAATTATTATATATTTGTACTTTTCCAGAAATAGGAGCTGCTTAATTCTGTAGCAATAAGTATTTAGTGTTTTATACAGTTGCTAAACATGCTTCAATAAATATTTATTTCTTAGGCCTTGTCTTATATTTTTAAATCCATCAAACCTGGTTGTGAAATTCTTACCTCAGACAAGTCCCAAACTGGTTCTGTCCGTTTAGAAGGAAGCAACATAGAATTTTATTATGACAGAAGTTACAGAAAGCCGGAACTTCCCACCATCCAATCCTCTCCAAAGGGGATGGACGTCGCATCGCATTTCCTAACATCGTGTTTCTCGCCCTCGCGGAAGAACGTAACTTTTGGAGAAGCAAACAGCTTTAGACATCTGTTTTGTAAATGGAACGGTAATGGTATGGTTATCTTCTTGTTTCGCAAACACGTTGCAAGTGTCATTGCATCCCTCTTAATGAATGTCCTTTTCTTGTTGGAACAAGAGGTGAAAAGGATATAGATATCCACCTTTAAACTGTACACATAGGTTTGTAAGAAACAAAATCTGAAACAAATCCCACATACGGTTGCCTGGGATCGAACCTGGGTCGCTTTGGTGAGAAGTGAATGGGAGGGTTGTATACAAACATCTAGCAGAGAAGATACACTATGGTTGTTCCCTTTAGTCAAGAAACTTTGACAACACTATGCAAATTTGTACGAAGGCCTTCAACAAACCATTTCATTGTCAAAAGAAATTAATTATTTAAGGGGAAAACAGACTAAGCACATAGAAACTAAACCTTAATGAGTTAAATTACCACTGTTCTTAAAGTTATTGATGGTTTTTCCAAAACTTTTATGAGTTATTCTACATGTGCTAAAAATTTCAGCTCTTTACCTCTCATACTTTCTGAGAAAGAGGCACACGGATTAACATGTTTTTAAAGTACATTCTATTTTTCTGCTGCATGAAATAATTCTATATACTCAACCATATGAGCTATGAATGCCAAAAACACACTTGAATTAATTGTCATGATTTATAGAATAATTCATAAACATTTCAGGGAAAACCATACTGAACATTAAGAGCAGCACTAATTTAACTTAATTTACCCCACTAAGGTATAATTTCTATATATTCAGACTACCTTGTCCTCTTAAAATATAGGTTTAAGTAAGGTTGGATTTATTTCAGCAATTTCTACTATTATACCTCTTGCTTAAGTGGATGACCCTATCATGATTTACTTAACCTGCTAATTTAGAGCTGGGAGGTTGAGGCGCTCGAATCAGGGTGTAAACAAAATATGACACCTTAGAGAATAGTCAAATTATAATAAAAGCTCCTTTCTTCTAAAATAAACAACTTCTATGTTTAACAATTGTATTTACGTGGATGGCCGTCAGATACAGGGACATAGCAGGCAGAAAGTAATAGATTCAGGGCAGTATGAAGGTACTGTATCAGAACCGAGTAATGTGAGGCAGGAACCGTCACATGCATTAGATTAACATAGAGCTGTAGTGCATGAGAGAATACTAAATCACAGCCAAAGCGACCCTTATCGGATTTTTAAACGAATGTGAACTAACAGCACAATTTAAAGTTTCAATTATAATCATTATTGCTTCCAGAAGCGTAACTGCGATACAAAATACTACCAAAATGAATATTTAAAAGAGTAAAGTAATGGCCCCTTTGAGTAACAGTTTGTATGCAATTTCATTGCTATAAATATTCTGCTGCAATGTTTATTTCTGTAGTCTGTACGTTTTGAATAAATATGGCTAATAGAGGTTGCATACTAGATGTCCTGGCGGTGTACTAGATAAAATATGTCCGATATATGTATCTGAGATAATTACGAAAATAGAAGGTGTATAACTAATGCTAATATGACAGATAAATTAGGAAATATGACATTTGGTTTAATGTTACTTTATATGAATATAAGTTTTCACAATATAATGCATCTGTTCTACTGAAAAATAGAAGACAAAAATCTTGTGGTCGCGTAGCTCATTGGTAAAGCACCTGCTTGGAATGCGAGGGATCCCGTTTTGGGTTCCAGCTGGGGGTGGCCATTTTTCCGTCCACAGTTTTTTTTGTAGTGTTAAACGCCCTCTTTTACTACATATGACACCGCAGGCGGTGACACTGATGATACATGGAATGAAGATGGCGCACCGGTGGAATGAGACGGCGGGGGAAACCGGAGAACCCTGAGGAAACCCGCCCAGCACCGCTTCGTCCACCACAAATCCCACATGCGGTTGCCTGGAATCGAACCCGGCCCGTTTGATAAGAAGAAATGGTCTAACCACTCGGCTACGGCGCGGTTTGTCCACAGTTTGAAAGTATGAATGAGAATGTGAATATATGTGTGATCTAATTTATAAAATCCAAAAGAAGTCCACGAGTTAGGGCCATCCTCCATATGGCAAAATGTTACAAAGGCCATATGACCATTCCAGTTAAAGCTCGGGTAGAAATGGAACAAAACCAAAAACGATCTGGCTTTGACTAGATTGTCCTATATGTCAAGTCGCACTCTTTCGAGGGAAAGATGGTGGTGGCGGTGGTGATAGCGGTGGCAGCGGTGGTGGTGCCGGTGGCCGTGGTGGTGGCAGCGGTGGTGGTGGCGGTGGTGGCGGTGATGGTGAAGGTGGCCGTGGTGGTGGCAGCGGTGGTGGTGGCGGTGGCGGCGGCGTTGGCGGTGGTGTTGGCGGTGGCGGCGGCGGCGGCGGTTTTTCAAACGTACGTCCTGATTCTGATTATATATTTACCTTATCTGTCACGTAAAGGTAGTAGATAGGGGAAGTATTGTATTGCACACAAAAAATCAATGTCAAAGTTGCACCGGAAAAATATGTTTTGAGGTCCCCTGTATCCCAAAAAGCCTTTTTAGAAAACGCTCAGTATGTGTGTGTGTGTTTGTGTTTGTGTGTGTGTGTGTGTGTGTGTGTGTGTGTGTGTGTGTGTGTGTGTGTGTATCTGTGAACAGCATTTCACCGGAAATATATCTTTTGAGGTCCCCTGTATCCCAAAAAGCCTTTTTAGAAAACGCTCAGTATGTGTGTGTGTGTTTGTGTTTGTGTGTGTGTTTGTGTTTGTGTTTGTGTGTGTGTGTGTGTGTGTGTGTGCGTGTGTGTGTGTATCTGTGAACAGCATTTCACCGGAAATATATCTTTTGAGGTCACCTGAATTCAAAAAGAGCTATTTTAGAAAAAGGTCCGCGCCCGCTCGTGTGTGTATGTGTGTACCTGACTGCGACATGAAACTTTTGGACAAAATTCCTCAACCCTGAACTACCCTTTACATTGAACATTTTTTGAAAGTGTTGATTTCCGTGAAAATGGCTCTAACGATTTTGATTAAAATGCTAGATGTTTAAGATATTTTTATGACAAATGAAATGTACATTTTTACTTTCTCTACTGCATTCCACCCAAAAATTCGATGTCGAGGTTTCACCGGAAATATTTGTTTTGATACCCCCTGGGTCAAAAAAAAAAGCATGTTTACTTTCTCTACTGGTAAGTAGGGAGAGTATTGTATTCCACCCAAAAATTCGATGTCAAGATTTCACCGGAAATATACGTTTTGAAACCCCTGAACCCAAAAAAAGCAGTTTTAGAAAAAGGTGTGTGTGTGTGTGTGTGTGTGTCTGCCTGTGTGTCTATGTGTCTGTCAGTCTGTAGACTCAAAAACAAAAAGTAGTTTCAAAAGAAAATTGGTATTTAACTTTAATGTCTTTCAAGGATGCGACACGAAGATTTTGAAGAAAATAGCTCCACGCTAAACTACCTTTACATGGAAAATTTTTAGAATATTTTGATTTTCTTGAAAATGGCTCTAACGATTTTAATTAAAATGCCACATGTTTGAGATATTTTTATGACAAATGAAATGTATATGTTGAATTTTCTGGCTATAGCCCCTGTAGTCGTATTTACTTTGGACGACTTTTGCATAACTCGTAAACCGTTAGAGTTAGACCAAATCATACTACACAAAATGTAGATCTTGCCAAAGTACATAATTAATGTGTCAATAAATTTTCTTGTAAAGTGAACCATTTCGGAAATATGTAATGTGTTGGTCTGGGTGGCTTAGTTGGTTAGACGCTGGCTTACTAATCCCAAGGTCGCGGGTTCAAACCCGACCTAGACCGATGGTTTTTAAGTGTGCTTAAAAACGACAGCTCCATGTCAGTAGATTTACTGGCATGTAAAGGAACTCCTGCGGGATAAAAATTTTCACAATTAACTTGATCTCTAACAATGTCTGCGAAACCTACATAGCGACCATGGCTATCGTTTTGACTTTTCATTTAAGACAAAATATATTTATTTCAAAGAAGTATTTTACTTTCGTACTATCCGACTTAAGGCTTCGACACCCATACGTTAGCATAAATACATGATTTCAGGCTCCGAGTCCAAAAGAGAATCGCTTCTAGAAAAAAGATATTTGTATGTGCGTGTGCGGGGCGGGGGGAGGGGGTGTGTACAGTATAACTCAAACTCGAAAAAGCCGTCACACGGTTTTCCCTACTCACTTCTTTCACGAAACCCCATCACAGTTCTTTGTCTAGTCTTCCTTCTTCATACAATAATTCACACAGTTCTCTATATAGTTGAATCAGAAACGCAACGTATTACATTCACACGATTCACTAAACTTGCTCTCTTCTTACACAAAACATTCCTATCTTCTTCTCAACTCATTCTTCATCATTCAAATTCAGTCTCCTAGGTGACCGATAACCATGAAACTTGGCACACCTGTTTTTTCATGGTGGTTTTTATGCCATTCCTTTTACGATGTATAGGAATGCATTCACATAACTTTCTCTACTCACATTTCGTTTCCGTATCATGTTGACACATTCTTCTGTACTTGCTTTTCTTTTACGTAACATACACATATATCCTTTACTCGCTCTGCACCATACAGCTCGCTGTTTAACATACAATGCATGCAATTTTCTATGATTGAAATAGAAATTCAACGTCTTACATTCACATGATTTTGTGTACTCACTTTTCGTTTACGTAACACGTTCACATATCCTTCTCCACTCGCACTTTAGCATAGTATTCATATAATTTGTTATTACTCTATGCAAACTGTTTTCTCTACTCTTCTTTTACGTTGCGCATTTACATGCGCTCTACTGGCCCTTTAACACAAAATTCGTAGAATTTTCTATAATTGAAGTAGAAATGCATCGTATTATATTCACAAGGTTTTCTCTACTCGTTTTTCTCTTAAGAAACACAATTACACTACTTTCCCTGCTCCCTTTTCTACAAACAATTTTCTACATGTTTGTAACTGAAATGCAACGCATTACATTCACATGGTTATCTCTACTCACTTTTCTTTTAAGAAACTCACTCACATTTCTTTCTGTACTCCTCTTCTACAAGGAATTCGTTTAATTTTCTATATGATTGGAATTGGATTGCAACGCGCTATATTCACATAACTTTATCTACTTGCTCTTCTATATAAAATGGAATAAAATAAGTTGACACCCTGTAGTGATTGTTGGTTTCATGGTAAAACAAAAAGAGTCATGCTATTCACTTTTACTTTCTCTACTACGTATACCAGGTAGGGGAAGTATTGTATTCCACTCAAAAATTAGATATCAAGATTTCACCGGAAATATATCTCTTGAGGGTTCTAAATAAAAAAAAAAAAGGAAAAAAGAAAAGGTAAATTTGAGTGGGTGTACGTGTGTCAGTGTGTGTATGTGTTTGTGTCTTTGTGAGTGTGTGTGTTTATGTGTCTGTGTGCGTGTGTGTGCGTGTGTGTGCGTGTGTGTCGGTGTGCCTGTGCGTGTCTTAGTGTGAGTGTGCCTGTGTGTGATTAGTGTAACTCAAGAAAGAAAATTCGGTTGAAAATATAGTTGCTATTTAACTTTAATAACTGTAAAAGATACAAAACGGAACTGTTTAAGAAAATTCCTCCATCTTAGATTACCCTTATGTGGAAGATATTTCAAAAATTTTTATTTTCTTGGAAATGACAAACGATTTTGATTAAAGTGCCATAAGTTTAAGATATTCTCATGTCAAATGAAATGTATATCTTGAATTTTCTGACTGTAGCCTATGTAGTGCTGTCTACTCTTCAGGATTCGCAGAGTAAGAGATAGACCAAATTTTACTACAAGTGACACAACTTATGCTCAAAGGAATTTCTTTGTGGAGTCAACCTTTTGAGAGATATTCCTTGTTACTTGTGTGAGTTTTGTAATACTTAAACTTTTCTCAAATGGAAGGACGTTATCCACATTTTTATATATTAGCCGTGCAAAGGGAACGGAATTTCAGAGCCTTCCTTTAGGGACCAGCTATAAAAGATTTTACTATCGCTCAAGACCTACTGTATTCCCCTTGAGTCTACAAGAAAACTAACAATAAGTTAATTTGTACAAATCTTTATCTAGATTAACATGAGAAGATAGAGGAATAAGAGCTTGTAAGAAAAGTTTGTACAAGAGTAGAGGCAGTCATGTGAGTACAACATGTCAGATTGTATTATTTGCAGGAAGATTTGCATTTCACCGAAATATTTTTTATCGATATTTTGCAAATCGTGATTAAAAACTTAAATTTCGGATAAATACCAAACGCAGCACTTACGATAAGAATCTTTTAAAGATACAATAAGAATATTTTCAAGAAAATGTCCCACACCAAATTCAATATGAATTTGTAAAGAATGACAGATGTTACATCCCTCCCCCCCTCGACAATGGAATTAAAATGCCATTCCATATCACAAAGTCAGCATTATCCTAAGTAATATGACTTTAAAATCTCAAGACCTCTGCTTTTTTCAGAAATGAATTGTATAATGTCAATATTTGAATTAAAGCGCTAACGTGCTCTGTGTATGGGAGTTGCATTGTTATAAATGATAACCTGGAAGTCACCGTTAAGACCCATTAGTTCCTCACATGGTGAATGCTCTCTTGGAGGAAACACAATATTCAAAGTTCTAAATTATAAATATGTTATAAGCAGGGGCTTAGTTGGTCCGGACAGTTATAGAACTGTCATAATTGAGTCCCCAAGTTCTGAAACATGCAATGCGCAATGCCTTTGCAAGACCATCAGTGTTTAATTGTTTGGATAAAATTCCAACAGTTTACTTGTCAGAAAATAAGCTTATAATATCTTATGGAGGGGAGGAGACAATCTGAATTAGGAGTATTTGTCGACCTCTTGGACAAACCAAGTTAAGTGTGAACTTTATATATATAAGAAATACTTGAAATTATATCTCATATACTTTGTCATGTACCGGTGCCTCAGCAATTGTAGGCAGAGTTCTAAGGGTTGCAGCTGAAACGCCTATCATAAGCTAGGGTTGCTGTAACCACAGACAAGCGCTTGTTGTGAATTATTCCATGTTATAGGAACAATCTCCAACGACCACTCCCCAGGGTGCTGATCAACTAATTGATCTAACTGGATTTCCTCTTTCTGAATTTCATCAGATGTCATATTATATCTGCCTTTTCCTGGGATACGATCAGCAGGAGGATTCTCCTATCGTAAAAGAAAAGTGACTGAAGGACATAATTCCTTCGAGCCAGCTTGGAATAATTTAAACGATTAGTTGAGTACCTGTAGTTTTAATTTTCCAACCAAACACTGATCGTAAGACAACCTAGGTTGAGAGAGGAAACTTGCATAACAACACTGGAAACAAATTTCAGGCCGAGAAATGCAAGACGTTTCTTATAGCTTAGGTAAATATGTAAATGCCTTGATTTTAAACTGACATAGTAATGTTTCGGTTTCTAAAGCCCTAGGCATTGTGATCATGAATTAATCTAATTTTCAAATCAGTACAGATATTTATGACATTTACACAAGGGATCAATTGTACAATAATACATGACGATGTGATGTGTACGTAAACTAACGCAACGAAACCACCCGTCTAAAACAGGACAACACCAATACGTACTTCTATTATAACCTTATTAGCAGAACATGTAAAACGAACAAAAAATGCAATTTCAATCTCATGGTGAAAACTGGAAAAAGTAATATGAATAAGAAAATTTGTAATTTGAAGACAAAGTCAGTATCGTGACGTCACCGCTCTCACGGATCAAATGTTCACTTTGCTCTGTATATATACACCAGGCGCGGGAATGCTTGCCGGAGTGGTCCGATGCTGTGATGTAATTTCGATCTTAGTTGTCACTATAAACCCAACCAAGTAATACTCCCAAAATATCTCTCGTTTACCTACATAGTGACCATGACTACCCTTTTGACTTTTCCTTAAGGGAAAGCATTTTTATTTCAATTGCTAGTCAAAAAAGTGTTTGCTTTCTATACTACGTTAGGACCTCAGCACCAATATTTTAGCATAAATATGTTTTGAGTCTCCGAATCAAAAACTGAATCACTTCTAGAAAAAATATCTATCTTTGAATATATACAGCAGAATTCAGACTCGAAGAATCCTTCACACGGTTTTCTCTACTCACTTCTTTCAGGAAGCACCATCACAATTCTTTCTATACCCTTCCTTTTTCATACAATTCAGACAGTTCTCTATATAGTTGAATCAGAAATGCAACATATTACATTCACACGATTTACTCAAGTCACTCTCCTCTTAGGCAACACATTCCAATCTTCTTCTCTACTTGCTCTTCAACATAATATTGACATCATTTTTTATTATTCCATTTATACGGTTTTCTCCACTCTTCTTTTACGTTAGCATTGACATGCCCTCTACTCGCTCTTTAGCATGCAGTTCATAGATTTTTCTTTAACTGAAATAGAAATGTATCGTATTACATTCACGCGGTTTTCTCTACTCGTTTTTCTTTTACGAAACACAACCACATTTTTTCCCTACTCTATAAAAATTCATACAATGTTCTATATGGTTGAAACTGAAATGCAACGCGTTACATTCACATGGTCATCTCTACTCACTTTTCTTTTAAGAAACCTCTTCACATTTCTCTATCTACTCCCTCATTCTACAAGAAATTCATACAATTTTCTATACGATTGGCATAGGATTGCAACGTGTTACATTCACAGAGCTTTTTCTACTTCAGTTTCTTCCTAGTATTTGTGGTTGTTCAACAGTACTTTTCCATGGTGTCTTCCGGGCGTTTTTATTTATTTATTTATTTTGTGTTCATTATAGTGTCCGAACAGCCTTATCGTAATTAACCCATTGTGTAACTGTGTTAACTAATCTTCTGTTAAATGTCTCCAAAGAAGCACCAGGCTATTGGGCAAGGGCAACCGAAGGCTGTAGGAATAACATCGTAAAATTATTTCAGTTAGATATATATAAACTAGAATAAAATAAGTTAACTTCCTATAGTGATTGTTGGTTTCATGGGATAACAGGAAGAAGCATGCTGTTCATATTTATTTTATGTAGAAAACACTTATAGTACCTGGAGGAGAATTTGCATTCCACCCAAATATTTTCGCAGTGACGTAACTGAGAACTTAAGTTTTAGAAAAATACTAAACTCAGCACTTACGATAAGGATCTATATAGATGCAATACGAATATTTACAAGAAAATCTCCCAGTCCAAAATGAATATGAATTTGTTAACACGGTCAGATGATTCCCCGATTATGGAATTAAAAGTTTAGATACTCCATTCCATATATATCTTGGTACGATAAAACCCCATTTTAAATGTTATTTCAGGGATTACATAAAAAATTGCTCTGCGAGTTTGAGTAAAGCAGTTCTGTAAACATCACATGTAAAACAGTTGAATAATTGAATAATTGTCAAAAAATTATTAAACTAATGCAACAAAAATCTAAATAAACGATAGAGCACCTAAATTGTATTTTCGTTCCTTCTTCATATTCAAAATAAGGATTTCTCGTTGTTAAATGGTAAACTAGACTGTTTCAAGGTGAAGAAGCATACATATACATATGTTCTTATTTCAAATCCCGTCCTTCCAAGTTTTTGGTGCTGTCCCTTAAATGTAAGTGTTAAACACAAG
This sequence comes from Tenodera sinensis, assembly GCA_030765045.1. Lineage (NCBI taxonomy): Eukaryota > Metazoa > Arthropoda > Insecta > Mantodea > Mantidae > Tenodera > Tenodera sinensis. The sequence continues at coordinate 195,501,635 of CM060962.1, read as the reverse complement.
AGTATTCTTCAACATCTTTACTGCTGTGAAATGCTAGTCAATGCTCAGAGTTATCTATAATTATTCTCTGTCTCTCTCTGTCTTTCTCTCCTATCCCCAGCTCTAAGGTTATATGCACATAGTCTGTCTCACACAAGAATGATCCTGTTGTAAACAGGACTCAACTTGTCGCGAGTTTGACGCACAATATGAACAAAGTTTTCCAACGTAGGCTGCAGCAGTGCCAAGTACTTGACATAAACTTATGAAATCTATTGTTACATCATTAATAATATCGTGTACTAGTGTAACGGTTACCTCCGATCTGATTCCTGCACAACTTCAACTCCTGATAGAGAAACATTTTCATCTCCCGACGTATATTCGGAGTCACTTGAACTGCTATCGTCGGTGATTATAAGTAGTTCACCAACTTCATCGGTGAGTCCATCCAGCTTCCACTTAGTCCTTTCTTCCTTCATTGCGCGCTGAACAAAGTTGAACCAATCCTGCCCCATATATTCTCAACTGCGGTGGCAAGCAGAGAGCGAACCTCGTTCAGCTGTTGTGCCTACGCACTTAGCCTTCCATCTGACGTCAGATTAATTCAGCTGGATTTATTTTACATTGGTAGAGTAGTACCATCTCGGCATAGAATTCGTATGCACGATCCTGAAGTCACTTAATAATGTCACGCAAGTGACTGAGGTAACTTTTTCACTTGCATTCTGCTATATTACTACAGTAGCGGTGGCGGTATTGTTTATGATAGTGGTGGCGGCGAGGCCATAGGAATTACCCATGTTCCAGAGTCACCCAATGCCGCTTTTGGGTACCCCTAAACTACATAAACATGCTTTACACTCTGTCGCTGATGACCTAGAAGTTGAGCGCCCTTAAACCAAATCCAAAATTTACACTCTGTATTACAGGCACTAGATCTATGTTAGGATTGCTATTTTGGTATACTTTAACTCAGCCCATTTTAGAAGAATTAGGGATAAGCAGGAGACGCTTAATGTAATTGCTTATGTAGATTACTTATTGATACTTAACGAAACCAACAATAGGGTTCAAATTTAAAAGAATGCAAAGAATGCAATTGCGAAGTTGAAAAGTTTGTGCAAGGAATTTAAACTACAGTTCGGCATATACTTTATTAAATGCGCAATGAAAAGGAATCTCGTGGCCCAAGTAAATAATGTAAACCTTAAAACAGAGAAAGTGGTTGAATACTTGGGTATACAGAGTGTACCTTTATTTGTGTTATATATTTGGGGTACTTGTTTCTGACATCAAAACACTAAAAAAATTCTTATGTACATGGGTGTGAAAATCATTTATTTCAGAGTTGCAACACTAAATCGAAAGTTACAAAAATTGCTCGAAGTGGCTTCCTCTTGCTTTGATGCATTCAATAGGCCTGCGTTCCATGCTCTGGTGTATTCTGTTGAAAACCCCATCTTAGTATAGGGATTATATTAGACATGGTGACGGCATATGGACACATAGGATGCATCTGTTAAAGAATATAGTGATTTTTAAGATCTTGACAGGTTCTACTTAGATACAGAGGAGCAGAACTACTTCCATAATGGCACTGTGGCCAATTGATTTAATAACTAGACAAAGAGGAGCTTAATTTAGGCTGAAAAGAACGAATTATTGAAAGGTGCAAGAAATAACTGGAACACCGTGCAGAACTAAAACGGAAATCTGTAAAATCTGGGAACAGCTACAGGAGGAAGAAGTTGTGAATTATTCCCGGATATCAGGAAGCGTTTGAGCAAATACAACGAAGGAAGAGTGCAATCCAATACATTACAGGACATAGACCATATAACACATAGAGAAGAAAATTGAAAGAAATAGAAGTGACACATGTGATACATGTGGCCTAAAGGATACGCCAGAACATGCTCTATTTGAATGCTTAGAATATGAAGATAACTGAAAAATGGAAGAATGAACATAGCACACAAATAAATATGGGATATAATAAGGAGATAGGGGATTACTTGGTATTGAAGGTCACGGTAGAAACAATATCGCGACACCTTATGGAGGAAATAACCAGGAAGTTGATCGGAAGACGGATTACAGGAAGAAATGGCTGAACACTAAGAAGATAGGCAAGATTTCAACAGCAGCGAGATCACACAACAAATACAAGTGGAGGAAGAAGAACATGAGGCATAAGAAATGGATCAACAACAAATCCCAGGAAACATCAACAATTAAATACTGCCCCTACTTATCTTGTTATTTTGTTCTGTTTTAAACCAGTATTGAAATTGTAGTTTATTGTTTTTGTTTATTGGTTGTTCTGTT
>CM060962.1:195431825-195494325 GCA_030765045.1 Tenodera sinensis | reverse complement strand
TCTATCCATTACCATTTACTACTTTGTCACCTACATAGTCAGCAGAGAAGGTACTATATTCTAACCAAACATTTTAGAGTATGATTTCACGGAAAGATAAGTTTTGGGGCAGCCTATATCCAAAAAGTAAAGCATCTTAGATACATTTCCGTTTTTTCTTGTAGCGTTTAACGTCCGCTTTTACTACATACGGCACCGCAGGCGGTGACACTGACGATACATGGAATGAGATGGCGGGGGAAAACGGAGAACCCGGAGGAACCCCGCCTCAACGCCGCTTCGCCCACCACAAATCCCACATGCGGTTGCCCGGGATCGAACCCGGGCCGCTTTGGTGAGAAACGAATGGTCTAACCACTCGACTATGGCGCGAATGTCTACGCGCGCGCGCGCGCGCGTGTGTGTGTTCAAAAGGTCAGATAAGTACCAAACTTGGTATGTACGAGTAAGTTCGAAATCTTCCAAAGATGCAACATGAAGTTTTTCAAGAACATCCCCCAACCCAAACTAACCTACATAAGAAACATGATTCTCAAAAACGGCTGTAATGATTCTACCACACCTTAAAGATGTTTATATTTAAAATAAAATGCATATCTAGAATTTTCTATGAACAGCCTCTGAAGTCCTCATTGGGAAGGAATTTTGTACAATTTTCATAACTGGTAACAGTTAAGCTACAGGCTAAAAATTACCAGTGTGTAGATCTGATTGAAACACAATTTACCCAAGACATTTACGAGGTGTCGCTTATTATTGGTCGGATTACTTTGTCATTCTTGTCGTGAATCTGTCGATTGTGATTACTTCTCACGATACATGGAAAGAGTATGACATTTTAAGGCCAGGAAGCGGCGTCTAGTTGCTGAACATTTGACTATAGTTGTTGCCTTTGAATCCACAACGAAAGGTGTAATGTGGCTAGTTGTGCAAAGACTCATCTCCAAAATAAAGTGTATGCAAAATAGCTTCTAAAACCTATTCTAAGAGGACATGCTTTTTGTCTACTACTTCATGACGATTCAGAACTAATTTTCAGAAATAATTTCATTACGCATTTCGTTGTATAACAAGGTGGATAGAGAAAACTGAATTTATTGTCAAATTAAGCTGGAAACATGAGCTTTATACTCTTTCCATGAGAGAACTGAGTTGCAATATCACAAAAATGACAAAGATATTGACTAAGTCAATGCTGAATCTATATCTGTAAAGTGTGCAGATATCATAAAAGCTTATTTGAATAAACTGCACGTTTTAGAGATACCTAGATACCTTTTTGGGTAGTAAGACTTTACATTTCTCTTATGGTTTACCGCTTATACAAGTTCTTTCCAAATGAACAGGACTCTACAGGCTGTTGCCTGAAAAGTCAAGAAATGCATGTCATTTTTCACCTATGGTAGACGCAAAATTTAATGGCGGCTGATAGCTGACTATTACTATTCTCTTTCCTGATGTACAAATACATTTTATGGCTGAAAATAATATTTATATCATCGACTTTAGAGCTTTATTTCACAGCGTGTTAAACTATACAACACATAAGGTGTGGCAAGCCTATGGATGTTATATCGAGCCACCGGCCATTCAACTTTGCGTCAGCCATAAATAAACGTATGTTCTTTTAATCAAGCTCATTAAGACAATTTTCAGAATATAGAAAATATCGAACATTTTTCCATAGAAAAGGGTATTTTGTGGTGGGTGCATTTTTGTGAAGGTCTTTGCGTTGTATATTTTGGTGGATATTAAACTGTAATACCAAGTTGCTTATTTATGGAATATTTCGATTAGGGGTTTTGATGTTTACAACATATGGACACTACAAAGCAATGTCTAAAATGACATTTCGCATTCAGGGAGCCTTAAAACTTATATTTGCGATAAAATCTCGGCATCAAATTTTTGGTGTAAAAGAATTAGTACTTTGTTCTACCTGCTATAGCAAGCGGGAGATAAAAGAAACTGGTAGTGTACTTTAACAACATTAGCCATAAACTGAAACAGAAGTAACATACAAAGTTTACTACCCTGATTATTTTCTATTGGACCGGATGGAATATGTAGGTCATCGTTATGATGTGTTTTTCCTTAATCTTGTGGCTAACCCATCTGCGCACGGGTGCAAACATTTGAATAAATTGACGGGTTGAGTTTGTTTTTATTTTAAAAAATAAGAGTATATTTTAAATGTTGTGTGTTTTCTACTATGTGATACAATATACATTAAGTAATAATAAGACGAATGAGTATCATTTTTGACTACTCTCACTCATTGGAAAATCTTGAAAATAGAAAGAACTTTAAACATAATGAGAAGCACTAACTGTACAGACGTATACAAATGGAATTTAGGTACCTAAATATGATCATAAATACAAACCAGATTAACATGGTAATTTTTGTTCTTCTACACAGTCTTTCTACATAAAAATGGAATATTCTAAGCACAAATACTTATTACACTTTTACACGAGTATCTTATTTTTCCGTCTTTATAATAAATACATTTTCCCCGTTTATTTGAGGGTGAGTACATAAAAATTAAATAAATAAATAAGTTACTAATAAATATAAATAAATACATGTATATACAAAAGGCAATGTGAAATAATATTTTTTTTCCAAAGGAAGGAAATGACAACTTATAAAATGTTATAAACCTTAAATTACTGTTATAAATCAATTATATTTTTGTACCTTCATATTATTATAACACAGTTGTAAAGTACTTAATTCTTTATAGAATTTGTAAGAATCATATTTAATTATAACAAAGAGGAGATAAAGAAATCATACAAATATTACTTCATGATTGTACACACACTAGAGAATACACACAAGCAGCTGATCTCTTCCCAGCCTGCATAATGTTCAGAGAGGAAGGTACAGTAAGGCACACATCGACAGCTCCATGTCAGACAAAATTAAGGAAATATTTTCCATACCCAATTCGTTTACTCACGGGTTAATACTCTTCTTGGGTATTCTGACAATATCATATTGATATGCTATCCATATTCATTTATATTATTTATAACTTTTTGTTCAAAAGATATTGTTTTTTTGTGATATTCACTGATCTAATGGAATGATCAACCCTCAAAAGCTGCTTAAAGAAAAGAAAAGAAGAGGCGCTCATCGTGCAATTTCACATTAATTATTATCAAGGAAGTTACCGATAAGTCAAACACAGGTGTGTTCCAACTTTGAAGAAGCCATTCTTTTTTTTCCATTTTTTATCACCATGCCCCATTGCATTCAGTAATATTACAAGGTTTCTCGGCTTTATTAAGAATGTTTGTTTACATTTCTTCAGTGCCTTGGAGTACACACAGTTTTTGTTTTACTGACCTCTGTATAGAGTTCTTTATATCCTTTAGATTAAATCTGTTCTAGGTATATGCTATTCGCAAAACACACAAATGCCCCCAAATACTTTCTTATTATTTCTGCATAAACCATTCCCTAGTGCCCCCCTCCTGGAGACCCGAAGGCAGCGCTCCATTCCAAAATTCTATATTCAAGACTGGAGATGATCAATGGTTTGGTCAGGATCCCACTGATTTCAGAAATCCTGAATATTTAGAGATATGATCTTAGTTACCATCGTTGTAAAGTTGGGTACTGTAGAACTTTGACGAGGAAACGCGAGGACAATAACATATGGCAGCTCACGACGATGTCATAAGCACTCGTAGATCTACCATCTACATCAAATATATCGCGCAACGTTAGTATACCAGCATTCCTAGAACAAGAGTGTATGTTTTCCAAGAGGCCTAAGCCTTGTTGATATGTCGAAACTCAAGCCGCAGTCTTTCTCAGATAACGCCTGAGTTATTGATGTTAACATATTACTTACGCCGCATTCTCGTGAGAGGAACACAGTTGTATGTCAATCTTCAGTTTGTCTGAATGGGACGAATTATTTTGTCAGTACCCCTTTAGTTGAATTTGCCCACATCCGTTGCCACCTCTCAATGGTCTTCTTTGTCTACTATTGCACTTTTCAGCGCCTTACATACAAATCACTGTCATATCATTGACCTCTGTTGCTTTGTTGGTAAATTTGTCAGCTACTTTGTTCTAATATATACTAATGTGTGCTTTTATCACAAGTAATGTCATAATACGTCTGATCTAAACAACAGAGAAGTCAGGGAAGGTCAGACCGTCCAATGACATTTATCTGGACTATTTCACAGTTAGAACACGAATTTATATATTACATCGCAAATATTTGATCAGAAAATGGTAAATTATATAAAAAAGAACCTAAACCATATTAATTTCGAGTAACTGATTAACTGAGGAATAACTGATCAGCTGGACCTGGCTGTCTAGTGTTGGGCTTTCTGGGCTCTCAACCTGGAACTCCGTCGGGCTGAAGAACTTGCCTGCACCTGTTAGGGACTCACCGTAGTTGTAGTTCCGCCTGTGATGCGTTCTGGCCGCCTGTAGGGTACCTTCATCTCATGCTCCCTCCCAGGTTTTGACCACAATAAGCCATCGGCTGACGTGTCGGAATCCCCATCGTGACAGACAGCGAACTGAGGAAAACGAAACCCAAAAATTAGATGTATTTCGATCTTATCTGTTTTTTATATCAGATAACCAGTTTATAATCTCAAATATATCTCACTTTATTTTTAACATTAACATATAGCTTTTCTTCTGCAAAAACACATTAATTATTAAAAGAACAATTCTTAAAAACACAGTTGTCAAATTGAAATGGAGTGCTAATTTGATTCTTAATCGACTGTAATGTGTAGTAAATTGTTTTTCACCGGTTTTTATGGGATACAATTGGTGATATTGACTAAACAAAAAAATTACCTAGCGATAATTTGGACAGAAGAAAATAATGACCAGGTAATACTTCGCTTATATAATGTAATATCTCTATGAATGAAATAGTTCATTAAAATGAATCTACCGATATTTACTGTCAACAGCTTTGACTATCTGTGTAATTTGTTATATTATGTGAGTGTGTTTGTAGACCATACAAAAGCACGACAATTGAGTGGCCACTGAAGAGAGTTTCCAAAAGGTCTGTTTCGATAGATCTGTACGCACATTAGTAGCTATGCCGCTGACATCGTAACTCGTGATTCTTGCTTCGGTCAGAGTTACTGCTGACATGTTATTCGTTCTGCGGTAATAACCATTAATTATGTATATTCTAGAGGTTAAGGATCGTGCTGCTATATACCTTAGAATCTTACGATTCTCGCTGCCAATTGTGCTTTTGTATTTATTATTTTTCAAATAGCTTTGTTGCCGGTCCTATTTTGGATTATATAAGAGATGGCATTCCTTCAGATAGGGGAACGGCGGATAGTATGGGCCCCCTAAGGAAAAACGTTTATAATATGTTTGATTTTGCACAAAATACGTCACAGATACATTAAAGCGTTTCTTTGAACACTTCCTTTATGTATATGATTTAAAAAAGTTAGGATAGTCAAGAGATACACACACACATTGAAGTTTTAAAAAAAGGCTTATATTTGGTGGCCAGAGAAAAGGTCGGGTAGTATGGGCCATACAAAAAAAGACGGATTTTAAATTAAATAAAATACTTTTAGGGTAAAATAACATACAGAATGTTTATTTATCTATATATGAAGCGAGTCAAAATAAAAAAGTAAAAATTTAATTGACAAAAGTCATTTGTATTCACACAAATACAAATTATGGTTTTTTGTGAACAAAAATTATCTCGAAAATCAGAGCATAAAAGAATAAGGGTTTAACTAAGCTTTATCGAACAGTTATTGTTTTTACAGTAATCACAATAATAATGCAAAGGTTCTTCAATTACTGCACAAAGTTCATGAGCCCACCCCTCACATGGTTTGCACTGGATCCAGTTTTCTTCAAAACTCTCCCCACTCATAATGCAGTCTTGAAGTTCCTTATTTTTCTTTTCAACTTTGAATCCAAATCTCTCATGCTCTAGTAATATTTATACAAACTCTTCTTCAAATGTGAGGTTTCACATTGGTTTGCTGGTTTCTTAATACATTTTTCTTAGAAGTGTAGTTTTAGGAACCTTAAAACTATCGGCTGCAGGTCTTGTAGTCATTTGACCCGCTAAGACGCATGAAACTGCCTGTTTCATAGCATCCTCTTTCCACTCTCCACGACCCTCACCTTCAGGCTTCTTCTTGAACTTTAGCATCGCGTCCTAAAAAGAAATTTACAATCTACTTAGGTGGCCCATACTACCCGATTTTTGTTTGGCCCATACTACCCGATGAACATTGTGCACTTAAAAATGCTGAAAAACGAAAACGGCTTGAGCAACCGGAATTACATTATCACTGTATGATGTATATTAGTTCAGCTGAACGTTAATACTAGTTTGGTAATTTGACTCCTTACCTTTAACAGCAAACAATGATCACAAAAGTTACGCGCAGCAGCAACCTAAACACACGAAAACAAACAATATGTTGTGGCAGCCAAAACAAAGCACTTACATCAACCAACTTCTATAACAAAATGGAGCGATGAAGGAGGTGTAACCTTGACAATGTTTGCGTCTGCTACCTAGTGGTGAATCCGAGAAACACTAAGTGGTCCATACTACCCGCTGGCCCGTACTATCCGCCTTTCCCCTACCTTAGGAATCTCTCTTAGACAGCCTTCCTTTCCCTTTGGTAATCTACAGTCAATGTTTATATTTCAGATGCGTAAAGAACAAACTGATGTGTTACCCTCACATGACTTTCTCCACTCTTGTACTAACTATTCTTATAAAGGCTTGTTCCTCTACTTCATGTTAGTTGAACTAAATATTGGCAAAAATTATTTTATTGCTTATTTCTTTGTAGGTGCAAGGGTAATGTGGGGTAGGCTTTAAGAGATAGTTAAGTCTTGTATAGTTGCTCGCTGTATGAAGGGTTTGAAATTCCTTGCACGGCCAAGAGATTAAAAAGTAAACAATGACCTTCTACTTGAGAGAAGTATAAGTATTGCAAAACCCACACAAATAACAAGGAATACATCTGAAAAAGTTCACTCCATAAAACTGCATTTGGACACAAATTGTGTGCTTCAACGAGATCTACATTTTTTGTAGAGCAAGATTGGGTTTCTCGTACGGTTTAGCAGTTACGCAAAAGTCATCAAAAGTTAACAGGACTACATGGGCTACAGCCACAGACTTCAAAATATATATATTTCATTATCGATAAAAATATCTTAAACATATGGCATGTTAATCAAAAAGGTTAGAGCCATTTCTGAGAAAGCATTCGAAAAATTTTCAATGTAAAGCGTAGTTTAGGGTGGAGGAATTTTCTTCAAGGTCTTCGTATCGCGTCCTTGAAAGATACTGAATTTAAATACCAACTCTTCCGTTTTGAGTTGTGCCTTCAGAAACAGACTCACCCACTCACCCACACACCCACACACACACACATGCGCGCGTCCGCGGACCTTTTTTTAACATTTTTTTTTTTTTTTAGATCCAGGGGACCTCGAAACATATTTTACCGCTGAAATCTCGACAACGAATTTCTGGGTGGATTACAATACTTCTTTATACTTCTGTTTGTTGTCCAGAATATCTGCTGAAACAAGTGTAATTTACTTTTAAAATATCGTATTTGTGGCTGAAATGTATTCCAAGATATTTTAACCGAAAGGGATGCCGAGGTCGTTAAGGCATGTGCTGTAGAACGAAAGTCCTTGGTTCAAACGCCACCAGGAGTCTTCTCTGAAAGATTTTGTCAAGGTTTTCTCAGTCCCGTTAACTGGAAAATGTCGCGGAGATACTTAAACATGGAACGTACTCTCCCCACATGTGTTCCTTATTCTGTTTCATGTGGCAACGGCATTCATCGCCTTTGGTGCTGTAAGAATTGGCATTAAACACCACTAAAATTGATATTTAAAACAGTAATACCTCTAATGCAAGGTCATTGAATACAGCTTACTTCTAAAATTGTATTTGTCTTCGAAGTACATTGCTTTTGTTTTATTTACCGAAAATGTAAAGTTACATTTCTTACATAATATCTGCAGCTTATACATTTTTCTGGAAGTTTATCAGTTGTACAGTTATTTAATCATCAAATAGCATTATCAAAATTTGGTACAATGTAAATGGCTACATAAATTAAGAGCAGAAGAGGGTATAAATGCTGCTATAGCTTAAATTTATATATTATATTTATATTTTATATATAAATTCAGGGAAGTTTTTGCTTCCTTAATTATTAAACGATGTGAATATCCTGCTAAAATTACTATTTTTCGGAGGAGCAGCTTATAGTAGCAAACACTTTTCTATCAATAAGGCCATTTAATTTGCGAGATTAAGGTGTGTGCTTGTGTGTGCGCGCGCCTGTGTTTGGGTGAGGGTGTTATGTGTATGTACCTAAACAAGTTTTTCTTCTAGCGTTTTCCAACATTTGAGTCAGGAATGAATGAAGACCACTTTCCAGTGGGCCTTGGACTCGATTCCAGTCAGCAGCATCATAATAATATAAAACACGTTTATTGTGATACCGCATGCATATTGAGATAATAGTCAGTCATAAAAATTAGCCAATCAGCCATCATAACATTTTGTTACGGCTGCCAATCAACTGATCTATCAACGTCTCAACCAGCCAACCAAATTTGTTTTCATATCTACCACCAAACTGTGTTGTGTATCTTCTATTTAATTAAAGCACCCCCTTGCATTGAATCCATTCATTTCAAATTCTAAGCTAATTTTTACACTACATAGGATGATGATATTATTGTTGTCATTACTATTACTACCACTATTATTGTTTATTATTATTATTATTATTATTATTATTATTATTATTATTATTATTATTATTATTATTATTATTATTATTATTATTATTATTATTATTATTATTATTATTATTATTATTATTATTATTATTATTATTATTATTATTATTATTATTATTATTATTATGCAATATCAAATTGTTTTTCTATAATGTTATGGAGTTATATATGTTTTCAAACTAGACAATGCAGACTTTGTCTTGTCTGTCACGGTGGGGATTCCGTCACATCAGCTGATGGCTCATGGTGCGTTAGAGGAAGGATGATATGAGAGTACCTTACAGGCGGCCAGAGCGCATCACGGGTAAAACTACCTATTACGGTGGGTCCCTAACAGGTGCAGGCAGATCTTCAGCCCGAGTGAGTCCCAGGTCGCTACAGAGAGCGTACCATTGAGTAGGCCCAGCTGATCAATCAGTCCCCTTGGCGGGTGACCTGCAGAATGCAGCGCCTCTCCTCAGCCAAACACCGTACTTTCAGAGCACGAGCTCTACCGCAGCGCAGCTTACCTACAACTCTACTGACAGAACCTGGATAGATCGGATGGAGAAATGAAATGGATGAAATGAAAGGGAGAAATTCGAGGGATGGAAGGTAATGGCAAGTGTATTTCCCAGCATTTGCCTGAATGGCCCGGGAAAAAACCCTGAAAAAAAACCCATGGGTCGGGAATTTTGGCCGCGGGAATCAAACCAGCGACCTCCCGAATGTGAGCCACAGAATTTACCACCCGAGCCATTCCGGTCGGTCAATATAAACTTAGTTACATATAAGAAGCTTACTTCGATTTGTGGGTTTCAACAGTGACTTGTACTTTAATACACAAATGGTTTTATCATTAATTCATAAATGGGTGTTTTTTCTTTTAATGTTCCCTTTACATGCCTTTAACATCGAAGGTCATATAGGCAGCTTTTAATATTTTTGAATAATTCCTCAACAGCAACGGTATTCAGTCTTTAACGGTGGTTTTGGTCTTTGTGTTTCTATTACTTAAGATTTACTCGTATTACGTTAAATTCACACACACACACACACACACACACACACACACACACACACACACACACACACACACACACACACACACACACACACACACACACACACACACAAACAAACAAACAAACACGCGTGTGCGCATTCACACTCCCATTCATACTTCCAGACTTCAGGGAAGATGGGAAATAATCCTAGTTAAAGAAAACCGCTCACTCTTTCAGTCGGGAATCAAACTTGGACTCCTTGCGCAACAGGGAGGTCTACCGAGTTAGCTATTGGGCCAGCCAAATCAGTATTGTTCGAAGCTTTGAAACTCAATATAATGTATAGCAGGATAAGGAAAAGAGCTGTCAAAAATCTAAGTACTTCGTTAAAAATAAATTCTGTTGAGGATAGGTAGCTCTAGAGGTTCTCGAGACTGAAAATAACGATCATGAACAACAGGATAGGGAAAAATGACCACACAAATCTGAATGATTCATTATAACGAAAGTGTATCAAAGTGTATCAAGTAGACTCTCGAAACTTTAACGTACAGCATTGAATAACACGCAGAATTGATAGAATTGAGCAATAGGCACTTTCATAGCACTCGATCTACATCCCAGCTTATTTTTAAAGTGGGATCAATATAACCTATGAACAAGCAGAAGTAAATCATTCATTATTGTTAACGCAGTGAACCAAATGTTTTGCACCTCATTATGTCTCAAGCTTCGTAAGGAAAACATCACATAAAAAGGCACCATACTTTATATTGTCACCGCGCTCGCCGCATCTAATTGCCGACAACCGTAGTGTCACGCATCGCATTATTGTCGGCACTACCGCAAAGGAGCCGAAGGAAAGAGACAGAGCATGGCCGCATTGTTGGGGCGCTTGCCGAAAGAGAGAAAAGGATAGAGGCTACTGGAATCTTCTACTTTGTATCTCACCGCAATAAGTGAACGTCCCTGAAGCTTCCAGAATAGTGCCTGGGAGATATAAATAGCGGTAAAGTGTGAGAAGAGTCAGTCAGTATGTGAAGGTTGAGTAGTCGTGCCGACGGAGGCAGTCAGACGTATGTGAAGGTCGAGTAGTCGTGCCGACGGAGAAGGGACAGTTCTTGTGTTACGAATACGGAGCCGTGCTGTTGGTGAATCGGTAAAGACTTTCTTGCTGTTGCAACGAGTGTACAAAGTTACTGTTTACGGAAATAAAAGTGTTTCTTTATCTCGACTACATCTGTCTTCTTTACTTCACACCCACACCGAAAAGTTACACTGGTGTCAGAAGTGGGATTCGTCGAATTGCTTCTAGTTCCGTTACATCGTCGTTAGAAGTTGCAACGTTAGAACCAAGATGGAGGGAGATGCGGAAACCAGGATGATGGCAATGATGAAAGAATAATTCGCCGAAATGAAGACACAAATGTCCAAGATGAAGACGGCAACCAACAACCTCGCTGCCAAAATGGAAACGTCATACGACAACCTCGCTGCCGAGCTGAAAGAGATGAAGACGGCAAACGATAACCTCGCTGCCAAAATGGAAACGTCAAACGACAACCTCGCTGCCAAAATGGAAACGAGAAACGACAACCTCGTTGCCGAGCTGAAAGAGATGAAGACGGCAAACGACAACCTCGCTGCCAAAATGGAAACGTCAAACAACAACCTCGCTGCCGAGCTGAAAGAGATGAAGACGGAGCTATCGGCGAAAATTGATGGCGAACTGATTGGCGTGACGGAAGACGTGGAAGAACTCGGCGAAAAGGTGGTAGACCTCTGCCAGCACGTGGACGTCGTGGAGGACGACGGGGAACGTCTTGGCGCCCTGGTAGTAAGAGTTGACGAGAGCGTCAAAGTACTGGATGCCAGGGGCAGACGGAATAGCGCGGAGCCGGGGAGGGAGCACCTAGTGGCCGAGGCGACAGTTGCGCCCGTTTCAGATGATGTGAGGGAAGACGTGAAACAACTCGGCGAACTGATTGGCATGACGGAAGACGTGGAACAACTCGGCGAACTGATTGGCGTGACGGAAGACGTGGAACAACTCGGCGAACTGATTGGCGTGACGGAAGACGTGGAACAACTCGGCGAACTGATTGGCGTGACGGAAGACGTGGAACAACTCGGCGAACTGATTGGCATGACGGAAGACGTGGAACAACTCGGCGAACTGATTGGCGTGACGGAAGGCGTAGAAGAACTCGGCGAAAAGGTGGAAGACCTCTGCCAGCATGTGGACGTCGTGGAGGACGACGGGGAACGTCTTGGCGCCCTGGTAGTAAGAGTTGACGAGAGCGTCAAAGTACTGGATGCCAGGGGCAGACGGAATAGCACAGACCCGGGGAGGGAGCACCTAGTGGCCGAGGCGACAGTTGCGCCCGTTTCAGATAACGAAAGTGTCCGTCTCGGGGAAGACAAAGGGGCAGTTCAGGGACGTCGTCGAGGATCCCCTGGAGGAGTGTGTTGGGTACGTAACCAACCAGGATATGACGTGGAGGACGATCAGCAGGGAAGCGCACAAGCAGGTGAGCAACACGCGAGAACCGACTTGGCGTGTGACATGGGAGGACCGTCGGAGCCATCCAAGCACCTGACGCATAGTGCCGTGAACGGAAGAATGGTGGACATCATCGTGGACGGCAGGATACAGGAGAGGCCGTGCCGAGCACGAGTGAACACGAGTGCAGCGGTGGACGCGACTCGCGCGGATGTGGCGGGGTTTGTTGCCAGACCCATCGGAAGCAAGGTGGCTGCGAAGGTGCGCCAGAGAGGTCGGCGGACACGGTACCCAATGAGCCGTTTCCAAGTGCGCAGGATGGCCCGTCAACACACCAGGAAGAAAGGTAACTGGACGAGGGACCGTCAAGACCGGCGGTACTGTTGCAGAATTTCGAAGCAGGATGGCATACATCGTCCTACCCGGACCAAGGGACACTATCCAACAGCGATACCTAGAATCGTGCCTCCTGGAGAAGAGGTTCGATGGGTTAGTCCACCGGGGCGCAAGGGAGATGCCGCAGTGATAGTGCTGGTCGGGACGACCAGTTCTGAGGAGGGAGCAGTGTCACCGCGCTCGCCGCATCTAATTGCCGACAACCGTAGTGTCACGCATCGCATTATTGTCGGCACTACCGCAAAGGAGCCGAAGGAAAGAGACAGAGCATGGCCGCATTGTTGGGGCGCTTGCCGAAAGAGAGAAAAGGATAGAGGCTACTGGAATCTTCTACTTTGTATCTCACCGCAATAAGTGAACGTCCCTGAAGCTTCCAGAATAGTGCCTGGGAGATATAAATAGCGGTAAAGTGTGAGAAGAGTCAGTCAGTATGTGAAGGTTGAGTAGTCGTGCCGACGGAGTCAGTCAGACGTATGTGAAGGTCGAGTAGTCGTGCCGACGGAGAAGGGACAGTTCTTGTGTTACGAATTCGGAGCCGTGCTGTTGGTGAATCGGTAAAGACTTTCTTGCTGTTGCAACGAGTGTACAAAGTTACTGTTTACGGAAATAAAAGTGTTTCTTTATCTCGACTACATCTGTCTTCTTTACTTCACACCCACACCGAAAAGTTACAATATGAATATGAAAAAAAAGATATGTAAGCCACTTAATATGTAATATGACAGCCCGGATGGACCTGGACCACCCAATCCGACTGCAGACCTCACGCTCGATTAGGCACCACAGATGTGGGCGATTATCCAGCCGATATGGCGAGGTGTTGTGGTCAGTACCATGCTTCCCCCAGTCGACATGACTGCTCCTAGCTCCTTAATTGCATCGCGATGCTGAGTGGGCACCCCTTGTAGGTGTACATCAGCGATGTTAAAGTTTGCGAAAGAGGGAATGTTGGATTTACCTCTTTCCACTATACGCAGACTTTGCCATTCTTTAACACTCGGACGTGTATTGTATTGCAGTGGTGGATTGGCTACATGTACGTTGCCTTTGATTTACGAAAGCAGTTGAAAATCTTATGCGATAAACATCTGTTCATTAGTAACTTCTTTCGTACTGCTTACGTTTAAGAAGTTTATCAATATTTGGCGACAAATTTGAGGTCTTAGTCTTGAAAGATACACCAAGTGACCGTTGAGTAACCTATTGTGATACAGACTTACAGTATAATTTTATCGCAAGTATATGTAGAGCTATGCTCACTCTTATACAAATTATTCTTGCAAGCACTAATTTCTCTATCTACTTCATTTTAACCGACATAAACGTTTTCAGAAAGTATTTTATTGCTAATTTTCTTTTAAGTGCAAGGGGAATATGCGAATACAGTAGGCTTTAAGTGATAGTCAAAGTTTTAAGATCTGCTTGCTGTGCGATGCCATTGATATTCCGTTCTCCTTGCAAGGCCAATAGATAAAAAAACGAATAACACATTCCTATTTGAGAAAAGCATAAGTATTGGCAAGCTCACTCAAACAATAATGAATATCTTGGGAGTAGTTCACTCATAAAAAACTAATTTGACATTTTAAGAGATCCACACTTTTCATTTAGCAAGACTTTGTTTTCTTCTTACGGCTTACCATTTATGCAAAGATCATCCAGAATGAAGAGATCTTCTGAGAGCATTCCCAGTTATGACTTAGAAACTGATATGGAATCGCCTGGTTGTGTCCGTCACTGGATACTGACTGTCTGGTTGTATTTTAAGCAGGCAAGAGCTGATTCGCCCTCCGACTGAAAGAGGAGGTAGGGGAAGTAGCGGCTACTTACGTACGTAAACGCCTCCAAAGAGACAGGGTTGGACATCACTGGTATACATGAATCGAAAACTCTTCACGCCGATGTCTGGGCTTCAAGTCCCTCTTATTCCTTTACTGGAAACCATAGCACTGCGCTCAAACTTATACCACAGCTTAGGACGTGGGCTACATGCTCTGATTAAACATACATTTTTAATGTTATAAGTTAGGCAACTTTTTTAAAGTTTTTTTTCCCATAGAACTTAAGCATGAATACTACTATTGTATTCACTGTTCACCTACGCGCCTAAATAGTTCGACAGGTTTTCTAATACAGTGAAAAAGAACTCTTCCATAATCACATTTCATTTGCTACACGTTTTACATTGGACCTTTGTTTAAAGAAAATACGGCCACACTTAGTCTCAGAAATCCTACCACGAGATTTCTAGGCTATTGCAGATTGCTAAGTGCGCTCTGGCTAGGATAAATGAAAGTGCTACTGGAGTTATGTAAAGTGCGTGCCGTTCCATTTAACTAATGGAGGTAGTTTATGAAAGCGTTTATCTTCAACTGCGATTATAAACAAGCCGTTCTGGGCTTTAGGAAGCAAACGGAAAATTATAGCTACATTGTAGTAAATTAGTAATATAAGCAAAAACTCAATTAACTAATGCCCATTCGCAAAATGTGTCAAAACCCCAGATTGTTCCAGATATTGGTAACATTGTATTGTCTTAGGGTTTCAAGAACGCTATGCTTGCTGTTCAAAATATCTTCCATACACAAAGCACGGTTGCGCTTTAATTCAAATGTTGACATATATTATATTACCAACTCAATTATACAATTCATTTCTCAAAAGAGCAGAGATCTAAGATTTTAGGATAATTATGACTCTTCGATATGGAATGGTGTATCTAGCCTTTTAATTCCTGTGTCGCAGGGGCGGGGGGATGTAACATCTGTCCGTCTTAAAAAATTCATATTGAATTTGGAATGGGAAAATGGGAGAATGGGAATAGAAAATATTTCGGTGAAATGCAAATCTTCCTGCAGCTAATATAATCTGATGTGCTGCACTCACATAACTTCCTCTACTCTTGTACAAACTTTTCTTACAAGATCTTATTCTTCTATCTTCTCGTGTTAATCCAGGTAAATATTTGTACAAATTAACTTACTCTTAATTTTCTTGTAGACGCAAGGGGAACACAATATGTCTTCAGCGATACTAAAATCTTTTAAACGTGGTCCCTAAATGAAGGCTCTGAGATTCCGCTACCTTTACATGGCTAAGATATAAAAATGTGACCTTCCATTTGAGAAAAGTTTAAGTATTACAAAACTCAACAAGGAATATCTCTGAAAAGGTTCACTCCAAAAAAAGTTCCTTTGAATGCAAATTGTGTGTTTTAACGAGATCTACATTTTCGTATGGTAAAACTTGGTCCATCTCTTACAGTTTAGGAGTTAGACAAAAGTCTTAAAGAGTAAACAGCACTATATAGGCTATAGTCAGAAAATTCAAAATATACATTTCATTTAACATAAGAATATCTTAAACTTATAGCATTTTAATCAGAAGCCTTAGAGCCATTTTCAGAAAATCAAAACTTTAAAAATCTTTTCCACGTAAAGGGTAGTTTAAGGTGGAGGAATGTTTTTAAAAATTATCGTGTGGCATGCTTGACAGGCATTAAAGTTAAATATTAAATACCAACTATGGTTTTTAACCTAATTTTCTTTTTGAGCTACACTATTCACACAGAGACACACACACACATACATACACACACTCACACGGACCTTTTTCTAAAAATACTTTTTTGGATTCAGGGCTGTCAAGAGATAAATTTCCGGTGAAATCTTGTGATCTAATTTTTGGGTGGAATACAGTGCTTCCCCTACTTGGTATGCGTAGTAGAGAAAGATAAAAAGGCATAGCATGACTCTTTTGTTTTCCCAGGAAACCAATAATCACTGCAGGGTGTCAACTTATTTCATTCCATTTTATATAGAAGAGCAGGTAAAGAAATCTGTATGAATGTAACGCGTTGCAATCCAATTTCAATCATACAGTTAATTGAATGAATTCTTTGTAGGGGGTTGTAGAGAAAGAAATGTGATTAGGTTTCTTAAAAGAAAAGTGAGTAGAGATAACCATGTGAATGTAATGCGTGTCAATGCAATTTCAAACCTATAGAAAATTGTATGAATTGTTTGTAGAAGAGGGAGTAGGGAAAGTAGTGTGACTGTGTTTCGCAAACAAAAAATGAGTAGAAAAAACTGGTGAACGTAATACGATGCATTTCTTTTTAAGTTATAGAAAATTGTATGACCTGTATGCTAAAGAGCGAGTAGAGAGCATGCAAATGTCTAACGTAAAAGAAGAGTAGGGAAAACCGTTTGGATGGAACAATAACAAATTATATGAACTGTATGTTGAAGGGCGGGTAGACAAAGAACTGTGAATGTGTTACGTAAAAGAAAAGGGGGTAGAGAAAACCGTTTGAATTTAATACGTTGCATTTCTGTTTCAGTCACAGAAAATTGAATGATTTGTATGTTGAAGAACACGTAAGGGACACCCAAATGTACGAGTACGTAAAATAGCTGTGAGTAGAGAAATCTGTGTGAATACAATACGTTGCATAGTAAAATGGTTAGCATAAAGAGCTCCAAGAAAAGACACTTAGACATGCCAAATTTCGTGGTGATAGTTCCAACGAGCAGATTGTATAAATTGTGTGCTGAAGAACGAGTAGAGAGGGAAACGTGAATGTGTTACATAAAAGAAAAATGATTACACAACATCCTCTGAATGCAGAACGTTGACTTTCTATTTCAAACTTAGAAAGTTGTATGAATTGTATGTCACAGGGTGAGTAGAAAGGCAAATGTGTTTCGTAAGTGAAAGTTGAGTATAGAAAACCGTATGAATGCAATACATAGCTGTACTATTTGAATCATAAATCACTGTATGAGGCGTATGTTGCAGAGCGAGTAAAGAAGGATATGTGAATGTGTTATGTAAAAGAAAAGTGAGTAGAGAAAGTTATGTGAATGCAGTCCTTTGCATACTAAAAGAAATGGCATGGAAATCACCATGAAAAAACAGGTGTGCCAAGTTTCATGGTTATCGGTCACCTAGGAGACTGTATGAATCGTATGTTGAAGAGTGAGTAGAGAAGAAGATTGGAATGTGTTGCCTAAGAGGAGAGTGAGTTGAGTAAATTGTGTGAATGTAATATGTTGCATTTCTACTTTAACCATATACAAAGCTATAAGAAGTGTGATGGTATTTCGTAAAAGAAGTGAGTAGAAAAAAACGTGTGGCGGTTTTTTCGAGTTCTAGTTATACTGTAGACACGCAGAGAGATATCTATTTTTAAACGTGATTCACTAGTGGATTCGGAATCTCAAAATGTGTATTTATGTTAAATATCAGTGTCGAAGTCCTAAGCGGGATACATATTGAGTAGCAATTGAAATATAAAATGCTTTCCCTTAAGGAAAAGTCAAAAGAGTAGTCATGGTCATTATGTAGGTTAATGAAAGATATTTCTGGACCATTAGATAGCTGGTTTTATATTGACAACTAAGGTCGAAGTTACCTCATAGCATCGGACCACACGCACACACACGCACACACACACACAAATACACACACACGCACACACACAAATACACACGCACACACACACGCACACACACACACAAATACACACACAAATACACACACACGCACACACACAAATACACACACACGCACACACAAATACACACGCACACACACACGCACACACACACACAAATACACACACATAAATACACACACTCACATAGACCTTCTTCTAAAAATGCTTTATTTTCTGAATTCAGGGGCCTCAAATCACATGTTTCCGGTGAAATCTTGACATCTAATTTTTGTGTGCAATGCAATACTTCCCCTACATAGTATACGTAGTGGAGAAATTAAAACTGAATAGCATGATTCTTTTTTGTTCTTCCATGAAACCAACAATCTATTATAGAGTGTTTACGTATTTTATTCCATTTTATATAGAAGAGCAAGTAAAGAAAGCTGTGTGAATATATTGAGTTGCAATCCAATTCCATTCATATAGTTAATTGTATGAATTGTTTGTAGAAGAGGGAGTAGGGAAGGTAGTGTGATTGCGTTTCGTAAAAGAAAACTGAGTAGAGAGGTCCGTGCTAATACGATACATTCCTATTCCAATTATAACATATTCTAAGAATTTTGTGTTAAAGAGCGAGTAGAGAGCATGTGAAAGTGTAACGTAAAGGAAGAGTAGAGAAAACCGTCTGAATGGAATAACAAAACTATATGAATTCTATGCTTGAATGCGAGTAGAGAAGGTTATGTGAGCGTGTTACGTAAAAGAAAAGCAAGTACAAAAAACATGTCAATGTGATACATGAACGAAACGTGAGTAGAGAGAGAGAGTCGTGTGAATGTAATATATTACATTTGTATTCCAATCATACAAAATTGTATGAACTGTATGTTGAAGGGCGAGTAGAGCAAGAACTGTGAATGTGTTATGTAAAAGAAAAGAGAGTAGAGAAAATCTTGTGAATGTAATAGCATGAATTTCTATTTCAATCACAGAAAGTTGAATGATTTGTATGTTGAAGGTCACGTGGAGGACATGTATTGTGTAAAATAGAAGTGAGTAGAGAAAACTGTGTGAATGTAATACGTAGCTGTTCTATTTCAGTCATGAACCATCGTATGAGGTGTATGTTGAAGAGTGAGTAGAGAAGGGTATGTGAATGTGTTATGTAAAAGAAAAATGAGTAGAGAAAGTTATGTGAATGCAGTTCTTTGTATCCTAAAAGAAATGGCATAAAAACCACCATGAAAAAACAGGTGTGCCAAGTTTCATGGTTATCGGTCACCTAGTAGACTGTATGAATCGTATGTTGAAGAGTGAGTAGAGAAGGAGATTGGAATGTGTTGCCTAAGAGGAGAGTGAGTTGAGTAAATTGTGTGAATGTTATACGTTGCATTTCTGATTCAACTATATAGAGAACTGTAGGAATTGAAAGAAGGAAGAGTAGAGAAAGCAATGTGATTGTGTATCGTAAAAGACGAGTGTGTATAAAAACCATGTGAATGTGATACGTAGCTGGTCTATTTCAGTTATAAAGCTTTGTATGAATTGTATGTTGAAGCGCGAGCACAGAAGGATATGTGAATGTGCTAATGTAAACGAAAAGTGGGTAGAGGAAGTTATGTGAATGCAGACCAGTGCATAATAAAATTAATGGCATAAAAACCGCCATGATTGCTAATTTTCGTCTTTAACTGTCAACCAGTAGATTCTATGAGTTGTATGTTGAGGAGTTAGTAGAGAAGAACATGTGAATGTGTTACTTAAGAGAAAAGTGAGTTGAATAAATCGTGTGAATGTAATACGTTGCAGTTGTATTTCAACCATATAGAAAACTGTGTGAATGGTACGAAGGAGGGACAGTAGAGAAAGAAGAGTGATTGGGTTTCGTAAAATGAGTGAGTAGAGAAAACCTTGTGAAGCTTGAGTTCTGCTGTACATATTCAAAGAGAGATATTTTTTCTAGAACTAATTCAGTTTGTGATTCGGAGTCTCAAAACATGTATTTATGCTAAAATATTGATGTTGAGGTCCTAATGTAGTATAGAAAGCAAACACTTTTTTCACTAGCAATTGAAATAAAAATGCTTTCCCATAAGGAAAAGTCAAAAGGGTAGTCATGGTCGCTATGTAGGTTATGAGAGATGCTCATGTGACACATGGTTCCGAGGCATGAATTACAACTCTGCATGCCTCGGATACATGTGCCACATCAGCATTACCTCATAGCATCGGACCACCCAGGCTGATGCTGTGAGAATCAGGCGCGGGGTATATATAAGGAGCGAAGTAAACATTTTATCCGTGAGAGCGGTTGTGACGTCACGATACTGACTTTGTCTTCAAATTACAAATTTTCTTATGCATATTACTTTTTCCAGTTTTCACCATGAGATTGAAATTGCGTTTTTTGTTCGTTTTACATGTTCTGCTAATAAGGTTATAATAGAAGTACGTATTGGTGTTGTCCTGTTTTAGATGGGTGGTTTCGTTGCGTTAGTTTACGTACACATTACATCGTCATGTATTATTGTACAATTGATCCCTTGTGTCAATGTCATAAATATCTGTACTAATTAGAAAATAAGTTTAATTCATTATCACAATGCCTAGGGGTTTAGAAAGCAAAACATTACTATGTAAGTTTAATACATAATGTATGTTTAAGGCATTTTCAGGGAGTAACATTTGAAAGTTCCACATTTCTTGATAGATTTTTCTGAAATATTTCCTGTGTTTGTATTTATATGAGAATAGGATGTACACCAAATTTCGTTTATGATATATAAATTATTTTATGAACTTAATAGACACATTTTCAAAATGTGATCGCGTCTTTTGGCTTTTCAAAATTGGCTTAAATATGCCGAACTGGTACTCTAAAACATGGGTAACAATTGTATGAAGAGATACTTGAAATACGTTTCCTGATTATGCGACACATATGTTTTTAATAACAAAGAAAATTTAATGTTAAAATTATTGATTTTTTTCATACAAAAAAGGTTTTTGGAATTCATGTTAATGATAACATCAATATTGAAAAATAGAATTGTTTAGCTGACATCTATGAATACTTTCGGAAATTTTCATTGAATTTGAAGCAAAACTCAGGTGCGACCTAATGTTGGAATATGCAGAAATGTAGCTTTGAGAAAAACACTTTTATATAGGAACGTACTGTGTACGTTAAGGGAAGAGCGCTATTTGATAGGGCCGTAATGGCCACATGGAGTAGGGCATATGAAAACTTTTAGCTGATCTAAATGCACACCAGTTCCAGGAACATTTTACGGTAAAAAACCAACTTTCGACTTTTTGACAATTTTGACCAAAATTTCACTCCCAGTGTTGCTTACATATGTACCAAAGCTATTACAAACTTCTTGCATTTCTCGACCTGAAATTTTTTTCCAGTGTTGTTATGCAAGTTTCCCCTCTCGGCCTTGGTTGTCTTATGATCAGTGTTTGGTTGGAAAATTAAAACTACCGGTACTCAACTAATCGTTTAAATTATTCCAAGATGGCTCGAAGGAATTATGTCCTGCAGTCACTTTTCTTTTACGATAGGAGAATCCTCCTGCTCATCGTATCCCAGCAAAAGGCAGAATGAAATATAATATGACATCTGATGAAATTCAGAAAGAGGAAATCCAGTTAGATAAATTAGTTGACCAGCACCTTTGGGAAGTGTTCTTTGGAGATTGTTCCTATAGATCATATAGTTTTCTAAGAATAATTTATAACATGGAATAATTCGCAGACCTAAGCAGGCCAAGGCCTACCTCCCGACCTCTGCGTCCTCCACCTCTGCCCGCTACAGGTTTCATGAGTGGGGTGGGACGTGGTCAGTGCCCCGGGTCCTCCGGCCGGTTATACGGTCTTCGCGTACCTGGATCCACTACTTCTTCTTAACCAGGTAGCTCAATTCCTCCCAGAGGAGGAAATCATCCCCATGGTGGTCCCGGGGATCGAACGCGGATCCTCCACGCCAGAGGCAGGCGCGCTACAACTGCGATACGGAGGCGGTCATGTTGTATATCATATATGTATTTTATTCTTATCTGTACATAATATAAATTACTACCCCACATTCAAAATTAAAGTCACAGTATCCACAAAACTTTTAAGGGGAAATTAAATAGTGAAATCTGACAAAAATATTACGATTTGATTTTATGTGTATAATTTACAGTCTGTTATTGCAGACACAAGGCAAGCTTGTATTTTCGGTATCTTTTGTTCTCTGAATTCCACCTCACCTTACAGAATAAATCACAATTTTCTCAAGTCATTCTTGGTGGAGTTTGGCTTTCCAAGTTGATAGCATGCTATCTCTACTATGTGGAGTACTAAACTGGGGAAAGCATTGTGTTGAAACCAAAAATTCAATGTCAACGTTTAACCGAAAATTCATTTTGAGGCCCTGTGATTCCCAAAAAAGACAGCACATTTTTAAGAAAATGTTCCATGTTTGTGTGTGTGTTGTAGGGGGGGGGGGGTTATGTGTGTGTATGTGTTGTGGATGTTCGCATGTGCGTGAATGTGTGCATGGGTGAGTATGTGTGTCTGTATATGAGAGAGAGATAGATACATAGATAGAGAGAGAGGGAGGGAGGGAGATAACAGCATAACCAAAAATGAAAATCCAATATTGTTAGCGACCAACACTTAAAATATATGACTATAACTTGAGCTATGTCATAAAATATGTCATAAAACATTAACAAAAATCTTTATTTTAATTAATACCTTGGCGGCGGCTTCACCTCAAGAAAAAACAAAAGGAATACAAAAAAGAATTTCTTTGTTTCCAGTAACCGGGGAATTAATGTTACTGTGCTTTGTAGCATGTGCCATATCATATATAAACAAGCTGAACAAAATCGGACTCAGTTTGCAATCTTGCTTCAGTTCTAAATTGAGTCCAATGTAATCCGCTGTTCTATTTATTTCCAATCTTACACATTTCATCACACATTTTTGTAATTCTTGATCAAACTTTTTGCTGACCTCGTTACATCTCTCTTTATATGCCAATGCATCTCAATTTATTGCATTCTCGAACTCTGCGAAAAAGACATACCTTTCCCCTTTTGTTTCAACGCCATTTATTTACTATAATACATATTATGATGACACTTCATTCTCCTGACTGATAAAATATTTTGAAAATTTACCTTCCCTTCTCGGCCCATTTTGTAATTTTAGTACTAAAATGCCTGTTTATTTTTTACTTAGGAGAGCTAGTATGGTAATTCCTCTATAATTGGGGAAATAGGTATAAGTAGTTGGAATTTGAATTGTCACATTTCCTTTAATCTCATTTGATAGCAAAATGAATAACCTCGAGCTTTCAACCATATTACAAGCTTTTTTCCACCTATTCCTGGTGTGCTTTTCCTTTGTAATATTTTAATTTGCTACCTCTATCATTTTAAAATTATCATAAATATTCCAGTCTGTTATTCATCCTGTCCAAGTTTCATTTATCTTAATCCTTCCTCCACCAATCACTAATGCTTCCTTTCCCTAGTGGAAAAAGACTTATCTTTGACACGAGAAACGCCACTAAAGGTTTTATTTTGATATAAGCTCCTTGTTTTCACAAGTTATACATATTTTGTGTGGTGAAATTTGTGTATATCTTTAGGTTCACCAATTCTACAACGGAATTCAGAATGAAAAGGACTTCAGAGGCCATTCCATAAAGTTCAAGATATACGTTGCATTCGTCACGAAAACACCTCAAACATATAGTACTTTAATCAAAATCATATAAGTGTTTTTGAGAAAAGAGAAGTTTAACAGGATGTGGCTACAAAGAAATATAGATCAGAATTCTCCTTGGGACAAACGAGGCACTCTGCAACCGAGGAAAGGTTACAGAGGAATGGCTTGTTTTCGTTCATTACATCCAATAGAACGCTGTTCGATTCAGACGGGAGTAAACAGAAATTAATTTTCCGGAGAACAGCTGTTTGAGCATTTGAAACCTAAAATAGGATTAGCACTAATCCGGTAACTCCCCAGTCTCATCTAGTCGAGGAATTACCAGTCCTCATATTTGACAGCCCATGTTAACAGGTAACAATGCTCACTAGAGGATTATCGAACTGTTGTCACATATACGAGTTATCTGCTGTGCTCACATTTCTTGTAGCTCTAGGCCGTGCATACATTAACAGTACATACCCCTTGCAATACCATAGTCTGTTTATTCTGTTTGTGTTTCCACATAAGGTTGTTAGTTATTTTAAATCGATGGAAATATGCATTTGTAGTTCCGTGACCAGATTCGTCTGTTGAACTAACGTTGACTTTGTTTCTATTGTGCTACGTACTGTAAGTAAATATGACTATGTTAGCTGGATTATTTTTGTCATTTTAGTAGCTTAGGCTATATATTTGATTATCTATTTCACTTAGTGAAAATTTTATAGCATACTTCTAGGCCATGGCCATTCACCACCTTAGTAGATCTGTCTGTTTATTACCAAAATGTCCCAATGTATCTTTATCCATTTGAAGTATATTTTTCAATCCTATTACTCATCTGCAACTTACCTATGCTAAGTAGAGATATTTTTCATTCTCACCAAGAATATAATACAGATATTTCACCGGAAATACGCATTTTGAAGCTCCCTGAAAAGAGGAAAAGCATTTTAGAAGATCTATTTGTGTCCATATCTGTGAACAGAATAATAAGTGAGTGACTGAGCAACTAAGTGAGTGATTGAGTGAGTGAGTGAGAGTGAGTGGGTGAACGAATGAATGAATGAATGAGTGAGTGAGTGAGTGAGTGATTGAGTGAGTGAGTGAGTGAGTGATTGAGTGAGTGAGTGAGTGAGTGAGTGAGTGAGTGATTGAGTGAGTGAGTGAGCGAGTGAGTGAGTGATTGAGTGAGTTAGTGAGTGAGTGAGTAAATAAGAAGGATTTAAGGGCCCGTCGACAACGAGGTCATTTGGACCTGCGAATAGTGTAACAAAAAACAAAAATTCGGTTTAATATCAAATTTGATATTTATTTTTAGCATCTCCCAAGGATAGAACAGAAATATTTTAGAAAAATCTATCCACCCCAAATTACAGTTCATATAAGAAAGGGCGTTGTTTTTATATTTTCCCAAAGCTGATTATTTTGATTAAGATCAACAGAATTTTTCAACGTAATTTTCACCAACTTATAGTCGTCTGATTGACTTGAAAATTTGTACACGTGTCGAAGACCAATGGCAATACAATACTAATATCGTGACTTTGTCCTAATGTCCTAATGAGGATCATCAGGATAAAAAAAAGTGACTTACATTTATCAATGTGACAGAATCTTTCAACGTAATTTTCACCAACTTAGAGTTGTCTGATTGACTTGGAAATTTGCACACGTGTTAAGGACCGATGAGAATGTAATATCATCATAACTTTGTCCCAATGTGCTGACCAGAATCATCGGGATAAAGAATGACTAAGCTAAATTTATAGAAAATGGTACATTTATGGCATCTTAAATGTCGCTAAGCACATTTCTATGTGCACCCTGAAAATTGCTTTAATTAAATAAAATCATATTTATATATTGGATGACGTAGATGTTCAGAGCGAGGACCTGAAAGGAACGTGAAACCCAGGGGAAATATCGCGGACCGGAGTTCATACAGGACCAAGATACCCAGAATATCTTAGAAATCGACGCATATTACACTGAGAAAACGAATTAAATTGCTTGAAAATATTGAAAGACGGTGATGCCGGGAGAGAGAACCTGAGACGGACACGAGATTTCGGCGGAAGGATTGCGGCTCGAAGTTTACCCAGAGCTAGGAAGTCCACAACAACTGATAGTGTACTTAAAACAGTAACTGTAATATAATACTATTCCAAAAAAGGTGATTTGAAAATTTTCAGAAAATATTCGAAAAAAATTTTGAACTCAAAAATGTTTAAAATGTTTTAAATTAAAAGTTTTGAAAGAGGTTGAATAGAATAACATGAGATTAAAAAGTTAAAAATAAATTATAGTTTTAAAAAACTAACAAAAACATGCTTTTATAACAAACCGAACTAAAATGTAGAAAATAAGCTTTAAGTATGAAGAATTTGTTCTATAAAGTCAAGCGGTTCATTATAATTCAAAATGTTGAACTAAGTTTAAAATAAAAACTAATCTATATTAACAAAATAATGTTTTATTGAAAAACAAAAATAATGGCTTTTATAGGAACAAACCATTTAAGAGCAAAAATTTGCATAAATGATAAACCCATCCAACAACAAAGTGATTTTAATTATCTTGGCTATATTGTGTCATATACCAGCAATAGAGATATACAAAACAAAATAAACAAATTCCAAACAATATGTGGCACAATAAAAAGAACTTTTAAAAATTGTAATCCTGAAACTTTGTTAAAACAGTATAAAATAATGGCGATCCCAACCCTGCTTTATGGGTGTGAAAACTGGGTCTTGACTATCTCACAACAGAAGAAAGTGGAGGCTGCTGAGATGAAATTTCTGAGACAGGTGGCATGTTATAGACTCATAGACAAGAAAATAAACGAGTATATTAGAAGAGAATTGGAAGAGTCTAAATGAAACAATCATTGCATACAGGCAAAAATGGCAAGATCATGTGCAGAGAATGACCGAAGACCGTACACTACAAATAGTGCACAAGTATAAACCTGTAGGCAGAAGAAATGTTGGCAGGCCACGAATGAGATGGTTCGATCAATTTCCTTGAAGTCGGAACGAGCCACAAGGCTTATACCGTGATGATGATGATGATGATGATGATGATGATGATGATGATGATGATGATGATGTTTTTATGTAAAAAAGCGTGTGGTTGTTGGATGTCTAACATGTCTAACAGTTACATTGCTAGCTATTTATAAAAGTAGAGTTATGATAAAGGTAACATGAAAAGCCCCCCTACGAATATATTCGTCGCCAGGAAAGCTTCAAAGCAAGAATATATATATACGTATATTTATGTGAGTATGGTGTGGGTGTGTGTGCGTGCGTGCGTGCGTGCCTCAAAGTTACAAATTTGTTTACAAACATTACTTCTTCTATTTTCCACCACGAGATCGAAATGACTTTTTTTATGCATTTTACAGGTTCGTTAATAAGGCTAGAATAGAGGTGATCGTGTTGTGTTGTTTTAAATGGTTGATTTCGCTTCTTAACTTAGGTATATCACGGCTACATTTATATCACAGTTTAACGTTTCTGTCAAGGTCATAATCCGCTGTACTGGTCTGAGAATGACCAGTTATATACGTTTATATAATAGAAAGAGGCTATTGACACATATAACGTTCGTACTACATACGACTTATTTGCAGAATAATTTCTCGTCGTAACTTATTCCACGATCTGTATTTCCGCTTATCTAGCACCTCAAAAGACCAATACACCTTGTATGCAATTTAAAAGCAGTCAGCTTATGATCCTGCAGCATGCCTTTCTTTCTGCAGGAGTAAAACAACCCAAGTGATCTGTTAAATACTGGCGAGAGGCGAATGGTTGCGCATTGTCTCGCGGTACTTAAAGAAAACCGATTCATCCTTAAAAAATATTGGAAAAGAAACGGGTGATCTCCTAGGTGTTGCTGGAAGTAGTGTTCATAAAGTTAGAATAGAACAGAATTCGGATGTATAAGAAATTCGGTAAAATCGTGTAATTGTAAAAAACGTACGGAGAAATATGACGGTTTTGTGAAAAATGTTATACACATTAAAGATTGTGTTTTGTTTACTTTCTCTACTGCGTATAGCAAGAAGGGGAAGTATTGTATTCAACCCAAAATTTGTATGTCGAGATTTCACCGGAAATATAATTTTGAGGCCCCCTGAATCTAAAAAAAAAAGCATTTGTGTGTGTGTGTGTGTGTGTGTGTGTGTGTGTGTATGTGTGTGTGTGTGTGTGTGTGTGTGCATGGGGGAGGGGTGGTGGTGAATTGCATTACTCAAAAACGAAAAGTCGGTTAAAAACCAAACTTAGCATTTAAGTTTAATGTCTTTCAGGGATGCAACACAAACGTTTGAAGAAAAATCCTCCTCCCTGAGCTACCCTTTACATGGAAAATGTTTCAGAAAAGTTTATTTTTAAAAAAGGGCTAAAACGATTTTGATTGAAATGGCATATGATTAAGATATTTTATGACAAATTAAATGTATATATTATTAATCTCCTGGCTATAGCCTATGTAGTCCTGTTTACTCTTGATCACTTTTGCATAAATGGTAAACCGTAAGAGATAGACCAAATCTTACGGTCCAAAAATGTAGATCTCGTTAAAACATACAAGTTGGGTTCAAATGCATTCTTTGTGGAGTGAACCATTTCGGAGATATTCCTTGTTGTATGTGTGAGTTTTGCAATGCCTATACGTTTCTCAAATAGAAGGTCGCTATTCACTTTTATGCCTTGACTGTGAAAAGAGAACGGAATTTCAGAATTGAATATTGCTCAAAGCCTACTGTATTCCTATATTCCCCTTGCACCTACAAGAAAACTAACCATTAGGTAGTATCTGCAAATGTTTATCTCAACTAGCATGAATAAGATAGAGGAATACAAGTCTGTAAGAATAGTACAAGAGTAGAGAAAGTCATGTGGGTACAAAGCATCAGAGTTCCCTTTTTACTTCAGAAATGAACATCCGTCTCTACGTAAAATACCTAATGTAGTAAATTCTGATGCAGATTTCTGTAGCTTACATCAAGGAATGAGATTAATCTCTCTCAAAAAATACTCTTATTATTCACGTAACGTAAGCATGCTGATAACAAGAGAAGAAACAATTCCTTCGTAACCAAAATATCAGCGTAACGTCAACGTGCACCATATACACATTACGTCATTGAGTGTATTGTCAATTCCCTGTATTGTCTTGTGCACTTGTTCACCTCTGACCGGGTGCAAAGTTCAGTCAGCTACAGTGTATGGTTTAAGCGTAGCCAACCTCGCGTCTATTGAGGGAACTGTTCCGTCTTTACTGATAACTGTGACTATCCCACTCATACGTGACTTGGTTGAAAACAACCAATCACGTGAATAACGATTACAAATTTCAATCAATGACAGCCTTCAATCGCGAAAAGATTATCGCATTTCATTATCATCTCCTCTGAATTTTATTTATCGCCTCCTCTGTTTTTGTTATGTTATGATGAGATTAGAGAATGTAGCTGCACTGTCCTGCAACAGCTGAGTAATAAACGCAACAGAACCGCTATTCAGATGTCAAATATCTCGCTTCGGTGAAATATTTAATACAAAATAGATTAAATATTTCGAAGAGGGAAACTTCAGAGCAATAGGAAATATGTTTAGAATCATTTTGACAAATGTTGTATTGGATGAAGTTATAAATTAACAACAGATACGTGTGTAGTGTTTAACGCCCGCTTTTACTACTACGGCACCACAGGCGGTGACACTGATGATACATGGAATGAAGATGGAGCACCGGTGGAATGAGATGGCGGGGGAAACCGGAGAACCCGCCCAGACGGCGCTTCGTCCACCACGAATACCACATGCGGGTCCCTGGCATCGAACCCGGGCCGCCTAGGGGGTAGGCGAGCGCGCTAACCGCTTGGCCACGGCGCCGCCAACAACAGATACTCCAACTTCTGACATTACTAACATCTTAAAGACTTGGAGCATCAATATGACAATTTTGTAGGCTGTAATAATGGAGCATGATGTATATATGCCTGCTTCATGTTTCTCTTAAGGGGTTAGTAATTACAATATATTATTTAAATAAATTCCATGGGGTATATAATCCTTTAATTCGTGAAATAGTGTTAATAAATGCAACTCGTGATGGTCAAATTCTATAGCTAAATTAACAATCCTTGTGGCATTACTTATGATAAATGTGAGATAGCAGAAGCTTCATCCAGTACAATAAATATACATTTAGGTTCTTTTATATCTGTTTTATTGCATTACTAATGGTAATGGCAATGACGGAAATGAGATCACTCTGGATTTCAATAGGACTGCCTAGAAACGCTTTAGATGTCTTTAAATTATCATCTAACAGAAGGTCATACTGAGCAGTGTATCTCTGATGTTATAATTCACTTTACTTAACGAATCGACACCTTCAAGGGCCCAATGACCTAGCTATCGACGGTCCCTTAAACCTCACTCACTCACGCACCCGCCCACTCACTCACACATACATTCACTCACTCACTCACTCACTCACTCACTCACTCACGCACCCACCCACTCACTCACTCACTCACTCACGCACCCACCCACTCACTCACACATACATTCACTCACTCACTCAGTCACTCACGCACCCACCCACTCACTCACTCACACATACATTCACTCACTCACTCAGTCACTCACTCACTCACTCACTCACGCACCCACCCACTCACTCACTCACTCACTCACTCACTCACTCACGCACCCACCCACTCACTCACACATACATTCACTCACTCACTCACTCACTCACTCACTCACTCACTCACTCACTCACTCACGCACCCACCCACTCACTCACTCACTCACTCACGCACCCACCCACTCACTCACACATACATTCACTCACTCACTCAGTCACTCACGCACCCACCCACTCACTCACTCACACATACATTCACTCACTCACTCAGTCACTCACTCACTCACCCATTCACCCACTCACTCACCCACTCACTCACCCACCCACCCACCCACTCACTCACACATACACTCACTCGCTCACAAACTCACTCACTCACCCACTCACTCACTCACCCACTCACTCACCCACCCACTCACTCAATCACTCACTCACTCACTTTCCCACCCACCCACTCACTCACTCACTCACTCACTCACCCGCTCACTCACTCGCTCACACACTCACTCACTCACTCGCTCACACACTCATTCACTCACTCACACACACTCACTCACTCACTTACTCACTCACACATACACTCACTCACTCACCCACTCACTCACTCACTCACCCACTCACCCACCCTCTCACTCACTCACTCACTCACCCACCCACTCACTCACTCACTAACCCACCCACCCACTCACTCACTAACCCACCCGCTCACTCACTCGCTCATACACTCACTCACTCACTCGCTCACACACTCATTCACTCACTCACACACACTCACTCACTCACTTACTCACTCACACATACACTCACTCACTCACCCACTCACTCACTCACTCACCCACTCACCCACCCTCTCACTCACTCACTCACTCACCCACCCACTCACTCACTCACTAACCCACCCACCCACTCACTCACTAACCCACCCGCTCACTCACTCGCTCATACACTCACTCACTCACTCGCTCACACACTCACTCACTTACTCACTCGCTCACACACTCATTCACTCACACACACTCACTCACTTACACTCACTCACTCACCACTCACTCACTCATTCACTCACTCAACACCTTCATTGTGCTCACGGAAAGGTAGTTTCGGTTTAGTTAGAAAACATGCCGCGTTAATTAAGCAGCCTACGATACGTCTATGTCATTTGAACCCGCCGAAAACAATTGGGTGAGTCCGTGCGTGAGTGCGGTTTAAGGGACAGTCGAAACGAGGTCATTTGCCCCCTCTCCCGCCCCCGAACACTCGAAGGTTTGAATAAGCAGGTAATATGATTCGTTGTCTTTTCGTGCTTTGAAATTGCTTTGCTTAAATTTTTGAGATAACTAAACCCATACCTGGATCACACGGATCTTTTAGTGCTAGAAAGAAGACAAAACCAGCAAACATTTTGTTTAGACAGTTAAGCTCGGTCGTTTTTATGTAATTGGTATTAACATGTTTTGTGTAGCCACGATTTCTGTCTTTGTATGTGCCAGAGAGCTCCAATTCTGGCCGCGGTCTTCCATTATTAACAACTCGTATGTAGTTTGTGTAAAAATGTCTCGTTTTAAGGGTGTTATTCCTAGTTCTTCGATAGCTTAAGCATATTGCATTATAAAATGATCTGCACTATAATGTGCCAAAATGAAGACATTGCTTTAACCCTCAACTCACCACCTTGACAACAGTGTTTTAAGAACTCGGTATCGCAAAAAAAAAAAAAAAAAAAAAAAAAAAAAAAAAAAAAAAAAAAAAAAAAAAAAAAAAAGGCCATCTCCCGCACCAAAGATGGACTGCGCCTCTTACTTCGCTAGTTCGACGCATGCGCAAATGCACCTCTTATGCCTGCTGCATGTTCTAAATTAGCCAGGGTTGCCAACCCGTACGATAATTATGGTGGTGTACGATAATTTGAGTGTAGAGATGATAGTTCGATACCGGCGAAATATGTATTGTTGCACCAGCAAAATTAATGTATTACAAATAGTGACACCACTTTTGCCCTCATGGCCTGTCTCCACCCCTCTAAGGCAACCATGTCATACCCTACTTTTCCTCCTACCTTCCATCCTCTTATTGCCAGTGTGCCCAGATGTGATAATCTCAATGAAGAAGGCACTGTTCAGAAAATTGATGATCAATGGAGAAAAATCGGAATAAGTGATATTCCGTGTGAAATAAGGAACATGCCTGAATCTGACAGTTTCTGGAGTGCTCTTAAACACATGTCACTTTGGTAGAAAATCTGATTTCAAAAAATGGAGTTTGCTTTATCAGTGATCACGTTGTCCCACAGACGAGCTTCTTGTGAAAGAGTTTTTTTTTTCTAAACTGGGTTTAATAAAAACCAAAACTAGAAAGAGATTGGTGCTAGATACGGTAAATGGACTTATTCTGTCGTCTCAGCTTATGAAAGAATGTGGTGGGTCCGAAAATCTGCAAGCCTCCGAAATGTTAAAGTTTATCTCAACAACAAATTTGTATGATGCTGCAAAAATTGAGGAAGGTGATGAACTTTCAGATAAATAGTGTGAGAAACATAAGTACTAAAGTTGTAATACTGGTTGAGATGATCAATCTTGTAAGTGGACACCATAAACATCAACACTATTACATTTTCTTAAGTGTTACGCTGATATTTTTATTCCTGTAGCATTTGGTTTATGATGTACAGCCGGCTTCAAATGTTTTCCGATGGGCGAGAGGTGTTGAGGGTAAACGGGAGGAGAACTTGTGATAGGGTAGTTATGTCTGCTTTGGGGGCGGTGTCATTGCACGTGTTTGTTTACATTTGAATGCTGCTGTCTGAGGCGAGTGAGGTGCTTCTGTTGAGAAAATAAGGAACGAAATAGTTTGTTCTATACTTAATTACTCTGTCCAAACGAAGGTATTGTGCACATCCTTTTCGCAGGTGTTTAAAAGAATTAATACTGTACATTTTGTGGTAGTAGTGCTGTTTTTCTAGAAACATATTAAACAAATATTTTAAAGAAGGTAATGGATATAATCCACTTTTCGTTAGTAATAACAACAATAATGATGATGATGCTGATGATGATGATGATCATAATAATAATAATAATAATAATAATAATAATAATAATAATAATAATAATAGTAATAATAATAGTAATAATAGTAATAAGAATAGTAATAATAATAATAATAATAATAATAATAATAATAATAATAATAATAATAATAATAATAATAATAATAATAATAATAATAATAATAATAATAATAATAATAATAATAATAATAATAATAATAATAATAATAATAATAATAATAATATTAATAATAAGCAGAAGAAGAAGGAAGAGAAGGAGAAGTAGAAGAAGAAGAAGAAGAAGAAGAAGAAGAAGAAGAAGAAGAAGAAGAAGAAGAACAAGAACAAGAAGAAGAAGAACAGTTCGCTATATTTCATTGAAACACACTGCGTTTCTATTACTTTCTCTACTAGTGAGTAGAATTATTGTATTACATCCAAAAATTCGATGTCAAGATTTCACTGGAAATACATGTTTTAAGGTCCCTTAAATTAAAAAAGCATTTTCAGAAAAAGACCCGCTCTCAGTCTGTGGACACCATAACTCAAAAACGAAAAGTCTGTTAAAAACCAAAGTTGGTATTTAAGTTTAATGTCTTTTAAGGATGCGACATGAAAATTTTGAAGAAAATTGCTGCAACCTACACTACCCTTTACACGGAACATTTTTCGAAAGTTTAGATTTTCTTCAAAATGGCTCTAATAATTTTGATTAAAATGACTTATTTTAAAGATGTTTTCATGACAAATGAAATGTATATTTTGAATTTTCTGTTTAAACCTATATAGACCTGTTTGCTCTGGATGACTTTCGAATAACTCGTAACCGTAAGAGAGTCAAAATCTTACTTCACATAAAATGTAGATCTCGCTAAATCACACACTTTATGTACAAATAATTATATTGCAGACATTCCTTGTTATTTGTGTCAGTTTCGGGAAAAAAACTTTCGTCAAATGCACCATCGTTGTTCATTTTTTGTATGTTAACCGTGCAAAGAGAGCGGAATCTCAAAGCCTTGAGATTTAACTATCGCTCAAAGCCTACTGCATTGTTATATTCTCCTTGTAACCTACAAGGAAGTAAGTAATAAGATAATTGTTGCAAATGCTTATCTCAACTAACACGAAAAAGATATAGGAATAAGAGTTTGTAAGAATGGTTAGTACAAGTGTAGAGAAAGTCATGAGTGCAACACATCAGACTTCTGGAAAAACTTCTGTGTTGTTGATTCAAACACTGCTGGCATTATTAAAAGAATTCAAATGTCACTTATAAATATTTTGCTTTATTTTATATAGAGTAGTCCCCATGCATACAAAAGGAGACCGAGAAAAAGAGAGAAAGAGGGAGGGACATAGAAAGAGAGAGAAGGAAGGAAAGACGGAAGATATGAATATAAATACCCTAAACACAAACTTTCCTTTCACATTCAAACATGTTTGTTATTTTCCATTCGCTTTCTCCCCCTCCCCCCCCCCCCTTTTTTTTTTTTTTTTTCCTTTTTTGCTTCTTTTGCTAATGGCTTTGGCGGCTTTGGTTGTGTGATAGAGGGAACTGGGTTTAAGGGGTGCTCAACCCTAAAGTTTTGAGTAGAATTCCACATGATTTTATATTGTCGTAATAGTATTTGTTTCGCTAATATTTTAATACTAGCCTAATAAGTCTTTTCAGTTCTCACCGAGTTATACACACAATTATTAGGAAAAGCCCAAAAGCTTATGGAAATGATAATTACGTATCTGTGTGTGTTTTTGTGTGTTTGTGTGTGTGTGTGTGTGTGTGTGTGTGTGTGTGTGTGTGTATGTGTGTTTGTTTGTAAGACGTTTATAAGGTGTGTAGTGTTTATTGTGCCCCTACTCCCGAAAATATTTTTGCAGGCACATTTCTATCTACAGTGATCTTGGACCCAATTAATAATCTTGGCGAAGTCCCAAAGAAGCCAGCCGCCATGATAGCTTCTTATGTTGGAACAGGAAAAGGTTAGTATTAGAGCTGTCAAACTCACGAGACAGGTAAACCGCTTGACAGCTCTGGCCTGGACTGACCACTCGAGAACCTTTACCTTTATTTCTAGTCAAAATATCCCCGATATAGTAATCCTTCAAACCTAAAGTATTAATTTTAAGAAGTAAGGTTTACCCCAAAAGAACAATGCAACACCTTCTTGCAGTTTCAGGGTAGCCTCGGACAAACCTTACTTCTGCAGATTTTTCAAAATCCAGCGTAACTATCATAGGTAAGAAACCACTGATTACAAGTTTTGTGTATTAGATTCCATATTGCTTCATGGTACTCTATTGACTTATTAAGGGAGAAAACAAAATTTGTGCTAACAGGAAATACACAATGAAAAGTTGTTAGTGGAAGGAATGAATAAATGTCTGCTTGAAAAACAGCAATATTTATGATGATGGTGATGAGGATTATGATTCAAATACTAAAGGGTAAATTCAACACGGGTTAGCTCTCTTTTAAACATTTAGATTCAAAAGAAGGCATGATAGCGTGCTATTTAATAACGTAAACATCAAAGTTATTGTGACCACACGCTAATAATTCCATATATTCACACGTGGCTGCTCATCCTTATTGAAACAGTGTACATATTCATATATGCATATATTGTTTTGTGAAGTCACATGCTAACACAACTTCCCCAACCCCACAGAAAACTGACTAAGTTTTAATCAAATGTGGCTAATTGATTTACGGGTTTAACGGCTGGAATTGCTTCGTTCCTAAACGTCCCTCATTAATCGTCTTTCCAAACTCTCCCAAATTAAATTTTCCAGAGGCTGTATACGAAGTTAGGAATGAATACCCAGGCATTTCAATAAATGGAACAGGAAGACAATTATTCCTTTGTTTTGTAGCCTTTTGTTTCAGTGTGTCCCAGTAAATTGCCTTTCACTGCAAAATTCCACGGTAAACAATTTGCTACGTTGTTTCTTTCGCCTGGAGTTTGAATTAAGACACATTTTCTGTATCGCCTATGTATTGTTCCTTAGCGTGGGCCAAAGTTTCCCTAAGCTATTTAAAGCTGGCGAAGACAAACCGGGTCCGAAAACAGAATTACATGCAGCAGAGACAAATTGCAGTCCATTGAGAAAGCTATAACTCCAGATGTCAATATTATGCTAATCACAAAGAGTTAAACTTGTGTATTCTTCCTCCGAAGCTTTCTTGGCGTTCTTTTTTAACCTGCTGGCAAAGGAACAGTCCTAATTTGGGGAACTCTAATTTATAAATTGCCTAACTTAGCCTCTACAAGAAACATGCAACCCCAAGGAATGTGGAAACTAGTGTGGAATTCGTGCTTTAAAGTCGAGGTATAATATTCACGAGACGAATTTTGTTTTAGCTTGAAAAATATACGAGTATAGAAGATATTTCTTTAGAAGAAGAGCGTGGGTTTTTACTTGGCTGTTCCTGTATCGAAAATGCATTTCCATTGAAAATAGTGTTCAATGAAACATTAACATTTACTAATGTGTAGCCTTTATCTACGTTAAAATGTTGATAAGGTGACAATAAAATTAAAAAAAAAAATGCCCCATCACAAAAATGAATATCTGATTGTTTAGCAAAAAGAAAATATTAGCCACTGATTCAAAAGTTGTGTTATAAAATAATCAGAAACTTAAATATGTTGTAGATATAAAGCAGAGAGTTAAACAATAATGCCCCACTGTTCTGTTAGGGTTAGGGTCATACAACACAGATCTACATAGGGCCATTGTGACTACGGCTTCTCAGGAGGAAGGGATGAAGTGAAGGAATCACAGGAGGCTATAGGCCACAGGCATACAATGTTCATATTCTGCTGTAAAAATGTAAATTTGTTGACTGTTAACTATAATTTATGAGTGAGCTTCTAATTTGCATCCTATGTTTTGAACATAGGCATATTGTCTTTTTTTTTTTTTTTTTCTTAGACACACTAAGTTCTATCGTTGGAAGCAAGTGACGTAATATTGTAATTTCCTCTCAAACCTCACCTACCTGCCCACTCGAAGCATCTGACCGGGTGTTTCACTTTCAAACATTTGTCTGGAGTGTACGGGGGCTGCGAGCGAGTGATCCCCCCCGTTCCCCATATCACCGCGCAGCTCGGCAGGGGTTGTCAACCATTCCTGGTAGCTTTGTATATTAGAACACAGAGCGGGCCGCAAGTCATTTACGCTAGACTCCACTACTCCACTGTAAGCTATACGGTTTCAAGAATGTCTGCTTGTTTAAGAAAACGAAACGATTAAGTCAGCCAAGTACAATGCGACACATCGTTGTGGAAGTGTTGAATTCGAATATAAAGAAGGACCGACAGCACAGACAAGTAAATATATTAAACTCAAGAGGTAAATAACCGTATTACCGACTATGGAAGGAAAAGAAGAAAACAAATAATAATATAGTAAATTTCAAGTATCCGAAGAAATTGATGGACTTGCTGAATATCGAAGTACGTGAATTACAGAGCTGATGCTTAAAGTTTTCTTTCGAAGTTTACCCTTAAACTCAGGATGTGAATGTCGAACAACTTTTAGCTCTGTGAACGCCAATACAATTGCAAAATTTATGTCAAATACATCCTTTTTCGTGGAGTGAATAATTTCGGGGATATTCTTTGTTGTTTTTCTGAATCTTTAAATATTTATACTTAATGTTACCTATACTTTCTCAAATGGAAAGTCTTTATTCATTTTTGCTTTGTCTAATACATATAGTTAAGTAAATAAGTATTGTATTCCACTCAAAAATTCGATGTCGAGACTTCACCGGAAATATATGGTGAATATATATGACGCATTTTTAGAAAACGTTCCGCATGTATGCGTGTTTGTGAACAGCATGATTCAAAAACGAAAATTTGGTTAAACTCCAAACTTGGTATATAAGTGCAGTATCTTTTAAGGATTCCACATACAGAGTTACAGGGAAATCCCCAAACCCCTAATTACACCTTATGTGGGGCATTTTCCAAAAATATTGATTTTATGAAAAATGGCTCTAACGACTTTAATTAAAATATCATATGCTTAATGTGCAAGACTATGATGCAGAGAAGCACAAAGGTAATAACATTTTATTTGTGTCGAACTAATGCTCCAAGTTCCATTTATTGCTAGTGTTTATCTAAAACGCGCTTCGTTAGAACCTTCCTAATATCATCACCTCATGTCCACTTATTGATCACGGAGTATTACTTCGACTCAAATTATACATGTGTTTAAAATATCATGACAAATGAAACCGAAGGAGAAAGACAAGGTCTTACTACACAACATATGTTAAAGCACATGTGTGTGTGTGTGTATGTGTGTGTGTGTGTGTGTGTGTGTGTGTGTGTGTGTGTGTGTGTGTGTGTGTGTGTGTGTGTGTGTGTGTGTGTGTGTGTGTGAAATGTTGTATGTCTCATTAAGTTGATTCGAAATGCTTTAGATTCAGAATTTGGTCCAAAAGAAAATGCAATTCATGTAGAAGGAAAGCCGGCTGTGGCACACCCAATCGCGCACAGGCGAAATGCCGTGCGCCCGTTAGGTTATAAAAGAAGAACCCTATATGTATATCATAAATGTATCCGTTTACTTTAGTGTTATTGTAGTTGTTATTTCTTTATGCCAAGCCGCTTACCGCTGGTGTTTTTAAACACACAAGCTGTGTGTGGCAATGTCCGAGAGGAAAACCCGGGATATAAAATACTTACGATTGTAAGTCGGCCTTGGGTACTTATCTCAGATGTGAGATTCCCTTGTGGTCTACCGGGAAAATGCGAA
The DNA here is from genome assembly GCA_030765045.1 of Tenodera sinensis. NCBI lineage: Eukaryota > Metazoa > Arthropoda > Insecta > Mantodea > Mantidae > Tenodera > Tenodera sinensis. The sequence continues at coordinate 195,454,951 of CM060962.1, read as the reverse complement.
TCAGTTGGGGAATTAAATGTCACACTGGCAAGTTAGCCATGGTAGCTCAGAGGTTAAAGCAGCCGCGCGTGAAGCTCAAGGTCCGTGGTTCAAATCCTGGCTATGGCATTGTACTTTTCAGTCCTGATTCTACCTCTCATTTATTATAATTTCTTTTATTTCTTTTTCATTTTCAAAAATCAAAATCCATGCAATTGCCGTCTAAGGTAACTCCGTCATCATCCACGCGTACCATCTCACGTGGACTCTCCCCATCCTTTAGTACAGCAACATTTGATTCGGTCGCTGGGATTAAACTCATGAGGTTCTGCTTTAAATGTATGGCCAGTCCATTTCGTCTGGCCTTTAACAATCAAGTGTTTTGAGGTCCCTGGATAAAAAAGAAGCATTTCCAGAAAAAGGTCAGCGTGTCTATGTGCGTCTGTGAACAGCATAACTGAAAAACGAAACGTTGGTTGAAAACCAAAGTTGGTATTTAAATTTGTTTTTCGAGGATGCAACACAAAGATTTTGAGGAAAATTCCTCCACCCTAAACTATCTTTTACGTGGAAAAGTTTTCGAAAATTTTGATTTTCTCAAAAATGCCCTAAAATTTTCATTAAAATACCATATGTTAGGATACTTTAATTGCAAATGAAATGTATATATTGAATTTTCTTCCTATAGTCCAGTAGTCCTATTTACTCTTGAGGACTTTCGCATAATTGGTAAACCGCAGGAGACAGAGAAAATCTTACTATACAAAAAATGTAGATCTTATTAAGAAAAATAAGTTATTTCAAATTTATTTTCTTTGTGGAGTTCACCATTTCCGAGATATTGCTTGTTATTACTTTAAAGCCTCAAGCTCTTGTATTTTTCTTTAAATGGAATCCTTTTGTTCTTGTTTTTCTTTTCTTTTTCTTTCTTTTCCTTCTTTTCAACGCAACCACTTGCTACAAGGATGGAAACACCTGAATGCGGTTTTTGCAAAATATAACTATGTGATTTTTGGCTCATTCAATTACGAATGTAAAAATCTGTGGTAAGGCAATTAAAAATATATTTTGGGAGTTGTCCATCAGCGCATTGAACTTTGAGGGATTATCATTCAATCAAACACATAAGCCTGTTTCACGTTAAGTTTAATTTGTATTTATTTTTTGTTGTAATACAGTTTCTAGCTGTTTTTGTATTCGTTTATTTTTATATTCCAAGATTTTTCATAATTTCTTGGAAAGAACGAGGTAGCTTTAACTTTAATCTTTGCAGGCATCATATAGCGACCAGCTTTAAAACGGCTAACGCTAAAGGTCTACTTATCCCCATATCCCCCTGGTATTTAAAAGAAAATTAGCAATGAGTTTTGAAAATGTTTATCTCAATTAATACAAAATATATAGAGGAGTAAGTGTCTTTAAGAATAGTTTGTACAAGAAGTCACGTGAGTGCAGCACATCAAATTTTTTCAATGCCTAGTATTGTTCAAAGTCAATTACCCTATGTATTTATCACACCATGTACATCATTTAATCAAATTGCTGAGACAGAACAAGGTCGGTTTACAACACTTTGAAATCAAAAGTGGAATATTGAAAAAGGGAGTTAAGTTAAACATTTTGCCGTAACTCTTCTACGGAACATTTTGGGTCCCCTAAACGTTATCAGTTATTCATGTACTACCTAAGCCTGTTTTAGTAAAGGCATCCAGGTGGAATGGCTGCGTATCAAAGTTTGGGGAGCTGTAATTTTCCCAGGAGTATGGAAGTGTACAGGTGCCCAAATGATTCTCTTTATAACCCTAGACCGTGAGTTGTCTCTCCACACCAAGTAGGTAGTTATATTCATCACCTGCTCCCCGTCTTAATCTCTAGAGGACTTCGCCCCTTCCTCTAATTCTGAACTTGCTTCTGTTTCCTTTGTGATGCGGTAAGACTCCACGTCCAAGGCTGACTTTATGGAGATATAATCTTGAAAATACAGGACGGAAGGAGTTGTTATGCATTAACTTTAACAGAAGATTATTTACGGCAGCAACTGCATAGATCCCGTTCGCATGGGTAACTCTGGCAAGAATAAGAATTATAAGCCTCTCATTCTGAGAAAAATGAGTTGTTGAACACTCTGAAATGATGATCCATATACGTCAGAGCAAAGCAATATATTTATTACTGTGCAAAGTAAATGTGCGCAGCAAATAGTTTAGTGTTAGTTATAATTTGTTTATTTGAAGTATTTTAACGATAGAAATAACATTTAGTGTCATCATTTTAACATCATAAGGAAGATCATGTGCCAAAGTTGGCATTCTTGTAGAGTTACTAATGACTAGGGCTGGGATTTTTAGCTAAATAAATATTTTGTTTGCGTTCTAATACAAACTTGAAACTAAGTTTCATGTTCTGGATATTCATACTGGAGCAAATGTTTCAAGTTTTATTGGACACAAAAACACACATATTCTTATCTTTTTATGGAAATAAATATTTTCGAATATTCACATAAATTATACAAAAATCACATAATTCCTTTTGATTTTTTTCGTGCATTTATATAAAGTCGCATAAAAGCAGTGAAGTCACCATTCAACTTGGGTTAATGGTAAACTACATAGGCCAAATGTCGCAATTTATTATTCATTATTAGAAGAACTGATATATAAGCTACAGTATCGCTTAAGTTTGAAAAAAAAACATAAACATCCTGCTTTCTCAAGCTACATGACCCCACAAAATAAGAACGGGGGAATTTCCCCACCACCATGTGCTTGATCAGCATTTGTTATCACTTCACAGCCCGCTAGTATATATATATATATATATATATATATATATATATATATATATATATATATATATGATGTTTGGCCATTAAAACTGTAAGGTCAATTAGTTGTTTGTAATCCGCAAGGTTATACAATCTCCTACTTGTGTTGTGGTGTTGGGACGTAGCATATTGACAGTTTTGAGTTCGTGGTGGATTAAATATGTACAGAGTGAAAAGTGGTGCAAGTTACCTTGTGTATCAATATGCTGCGGAATTTAAGGGTATTTTTAGTTGCGATGCCAAAATCCTGTATTGTCAATCATGTGGCAAAGCTCTAACGGCAGATCAACGCTCACAAGCAACACAACAGTTAAGTGGTAACAAACATTCTAAATTCAATGTCAATTCTTCGTGACAATCGTCAATCCTTTGGGATGGAAAATTTAAGGAAGCATGTGTTCGTATGCTGTAAATTAGTACTTGGTAATTCCTTCCACAAATAATATCTGGTAAATACAACATGCATTTCTATTTGATCAGTCATTCAGCTCTATAAAAAAAATATGCTTTGGAACATATTTTTGACATTTTCAATACATAAATATACATATTTCCGGAATTTTTAGCATACTAGCCTTACTAATGACCTTAAGTGTGGAGTAGTACTAAAGCAAGACATCTCAGAAGCACATTTTCGTTATATTACACTTCTTAGAAGTAAATAAATGTAATTCCAGTAGGAGTTTCTATTATTTAATTCTTTAATAAATTGTAGGTCATGTTTTGCAATTACTTTCAGTTCATTATAAACTTGTCTATAGTGCCTGGAAAACTTTTGTTAGCGCGCTCTGTTTTGTTAAGATTTCAACTTCTCTTATTTTTGAGGTTGGGCACTCTCTAATTTTCTCCGGCATGCTTATAATATTACTTCGTCTTTAAACACAACTTCTGAGAGATTTTAAATAGAGCTGCTTGAAAGTGTCCCGGCATTACTTTGTCTGAAACGTACCCACCAGTTGGGCGAATTATTACACTCCACGCATCAATTCGATAGCAAGAATGTCTGTTACATACTCTGCTAAGAGTAAATACCAAACTTTGTAATTAAGTTCAGTATCTTCCAAGAATGCGACATGAAAATTTTCAAGAAAATACCTCCACCCAAAGGGTGTTTAGTTCCTAAACAGATGGCTAAGAAGTTTTAGTTACATAAAATATGCTAAAGATACTTTCATGACAATAAATTGTATATCTTGAATTTTCTGTGAATAGCACGGAAAGACCTCTCCATTCCGAATAACTCCCCTGCTAAACCGTAAAATATAGACAAGGTCTTAATTCACAAAGGCACAGATCTCGTTAAAGCATACAGTTTATGTCAAACCAAATTTGTGTAACGCTATGCATTTCTGAGATGTTCATTTTTATTAGTTTGAAGTTTCAAATGCTTATACATTTTAAAATTGTTTTCAAACTTTGGTCATGAAATGAACATGGGATTATATATTACTGGTTTCAACTTAATACAAGGTGAAGATAGCAAGAAGGTATCGAAGTGAATCTGGGTCAAGGTTCTGGTGAAACCACAGTGAGGAAAACTAAAGAAACTGTTGAATGCTGACGCAAGCGGCACATCAAAGAAGTAGATACATAAAAGTTTCTAAATAGGTAGTTACGGGGTGGTTTCAAAATTCAGATAACTATGAGATATGTCAAGGTTCGAAGGGGGGTTTGCAACCTCGACATAAGGTGAATGAACCCAGGAGCAGCAGAGGGCAGGGTCCTGATAGTTTACAGATTGAAACTCCCCGGTGACAGATCGAATACTGGCTCCACCCCCCTCGAGGCTTATAAGTTCCATTGGGGGCCCGGGACTCAGAGATCGCTCCCTATTCGGAGGACGTAGGTTTACAGAGAGCACTTTCCCTACCATGCAACGCGAGAATGCCGCCGACACTTACAACCCTAAAACAACCAAGCAGGATGAAGGTGAAGTGAAATGGAAGGACAGGATACTCTTGGCATGTCTTTAACCTTCCCAGTATGCTTCTAGCGACCCAGGAAACCCCGAAAAAATCCGTGGGTCGGGAAGATTGGCAGCACGGATCGAACCCAGTGCCTACTGAATGCAAGTCACACACGTTACCACGCTCCAATGAAAATCTGAATGTTATCAAATATCTACTAAATTAAAAATTAAAAATAATTTAACCGAAGGAAATACTAAAGCATGTATTTATTATAATTAACTGTTCCTTCACACAAGGGCTGAAAATTCCAGAGCCAAAGGGGTGCTCTGAGTCGTGCATCTTCTACTCCAGGTGTGCCTGCTCTACCACTGAGCTATTATACAAACATGTTAAGACGACATTAAATTCCCCAAATGACTCGCATTTCTCCCGGTAAAGCACAGGGAGAACTTAAAGTATATTTGAGATAACCTACTCCAGTTATAACTACCCTGTAATATATAATCCTTGTGGATTACAGGAAAAATGCAAGTCAGTTGAGGAATTCAATATCCCACAAGTATGTTGTCATGAAAGGTCAATTGGTTGGAAAAACCGCAAATAGAGTGGAAGATTCATTGTTTAAATCCCTGTCCAGGTATAATATTGAACTTATCAGCCTGATTCTATCTTTCATGCAACTGTTATTTTATGTAAATATTGGTTGTTATATATAAAATTACACACATAGAGGGGAAGAAACAAAGAAAAAGCCTTGCGTTGATATGTGAAAGTCATCCCAGTTCGTAGCACTAGTTCTAATGAGGCTTGTGTTGTGAATAACTGAGCTTTACGTAGCAATGCTGGAGATAGCATGTTTAACGCATGATGCATAACTTCGCTAGTGAACAGGACACCCTGTGAGAGTTGCTAGCTACATCAGTCGACAAACTGGTCATTAATGCTACAAGCATAACCATTAAACAAGTTCTTGAAGTTTCTGGCGTAGATAAAGCTCGCATTATCCGGGGTAAATATTGAGAGAAAATATTCGTATTTCATTTTCATTTTCAAAATAGAAACTGCTAATCCGAATGCCTACTTCCGCGTCGTCAAGATAAATTATGACTAAAGCCCGGATTGGTATGTAAATAAATGTTCTTTGTCCCTTAATATGTACATACTAAAAACTAAGTTTAATATCCCGACCTAGTCCAAGAAGTGTATTTGCAAAATTTCATTTCACATAAACATACACATTTTGTAAACTAAGCTCATATTTTTTGTATCCTGTTCATTTCACACGAAGCAATTTGGCCTGTTAATTAGCAGTGTGAATTAAAAATGCTAAAAGTGAAATCGAGTGTACGTGAACGTTTGCATCATTACGTACTAGAGTTTAAAAACACTTTGCACCATAGGGGTGTAGGCACAATCGTGAAAGGGGCGGAAGGAATTCAAGAGAAGAGACCATTAAAGATTTCAAGAACTATAACATTTATGGATCAATAAATTATACATTTGCTAACAGGAATGATTAATCGGTATAGCAAACCTTTAAACAGAAATGGAAGCCGAAACACACAATAGAAATACAGGTGAAAACAAAACCAATTTACATAACCCCATTCAACTCCCACTCAAAGCGAGGAGTTGGGCAGTCTTCAAGCCTATCTGAAAATGCCTAAATGATTCGCGTGGATATCCTACGGGTTACAAGAATTACTTGTTACAAGATTACATTTAATTCGTCCGCATTAGAAGCACCTCCCAGGCAAGTAACGGTCAGAAAGTCAATCTGTAATACACGGCCTGAGCCTTAGTTAAAAACAAAACAACGGGACCACTTACCCTTCACGCCAAGAGAGGAGAACCCCGACTGACTGTCCCTACAACGGTGAGACCGAGAGGAAACCCAAAGAAAAAACACTAGCGCATCCCAGCGGGAAAAACAAGAGTCGCGGAACAAAAGGTGGTGCCTCAATAAAACAAAAAAAGTGCGATCAGCACAATACTCCCACCCCCATCTGACAACACTCGCTCGCCATTCTGGAGAGGAACAGACTGATATTGTATGAGAAGTATCATATTAGGAAGGACACACCTTACACCGCCCGGTTATTGTACAAGTCACTGTGAAAGCACTGGCACCAAACACTGTCACCACAAACCACTGGCCACTGTCACATCAGAGAGTACAATTCTGTTTTTCCGGGACGGGAGAGACGATGCACAGCTGCTTGGGCGTACTGATTCCTCGTTGTTCCAGAGAAGTTAACCAATCCTGGGTTTGAGCATGGGGATGCCCTCTCGTTGCAATCAGACGTTGAGAAAGTCCAAAACCCAAAACGTGGGCCATAGACAAGCCCCTTCATATTCCATCGTCACCTCCCTGGCCTCCAGGAATCTCCATTGCGGACCTTACCGCTGCCGTAACACTCCATATAGATGGTAACAGCCAGGCTTAACATTACACAATGCCAAGCTGCGGTGGTTGGGTGCTTTCTGGACAGGTAATAAACAGGAGCTGGCGAGGCTGTAACACGGAACAAACCCAACAGAAAGGGAACAAAACGCAGGCTTCAAATAGGCTGCTGCCCCAAAATAACATCTCAGGGTAAATTAAACTGAATGAATGAAGGCTTTTTACAAAACTGTGGATGACAGCAAATACATAAATAGCAGTAAATTTAAAAATTTAAATCAATTTATAATCAACCAGCGTGATAACATACCATAAACTGTTTAATGATGTAACGGGATCGTGACTTGGAGCGCCGTTTGTAGCGGTTTCTGGACGTTGGGTGCCGGATTTAGGTAGGCATGAGAGGATGTTTCTCGGGCGCGAGGTTAGATGACAACACAACACAGGCTTTTACTAAGTTTATTCTTCAACACTTCATTTGCCTCGAATTTCCGACCTGAGCAAGTTTCTGGTGCTTCTCTCTTAGGTTGCTAACTGCTGTACGTTCACTAATCACCGTTGCACTTCATACCTCGACGTTTCTTTTTGGCGCGAGAGTTATACTCATTTAGCGATACCAGGTTTACACACGTCTAGTCACATCGCCACCCAGACTCAAACTGTCAGACCGTTACACTTTCCACCTCGACGTTCCTTTTTTGGCGCGAAGCTATACTTATTTAGCGCTACGAGGTTTACACTCCTGGGCACATCGCCATCCAGACCCAACTGTCAGACCGATGCACTTTGCACCTCGATTTCCCATACTGTCCATTCGATACATTATTTAACTGTTTAATGAACTCTAATGTGACTAATTAAGGACATAGATTTGATTTCTTTAGTTCTAGAGGCCTTTAGAAACTTGTTCAGGTCAACCTACTTTCAAAAGGCAATTTCTTTGCACAATACCAAGTTATACTTATATCTAAAATCTTATATTTATGTACATTCTTAATCTAAAATTACAAATATATACGTAGAAGTTCCCGTCTCAAATGCGCCGGATTTTGTAACAAGAAAAACAGGAAGATCTTTGAGAGATTTCTCCTTTTTTTTTTGGTTACCAAATTCTGTTTTCCTCCGAAGTCCTGACTTCAGCTTAACCTACACATGAAAATGTCCACTTCCTCGTAGTATACCTTTGCTTTCAATTATCTACCTGTCTTGGACTTTCACCTTCTTCCTTTACAATATCACACATATAGGTCACTGACACAGGTTCTCCTTGTCTACCTGGCCCATGTAAACACAAGGGTTCAATGTCTTCCAGGGTCCCTTAGTTCATAACCAGAGTTTCACATAATGACATTGTGTACTTCTAATCTACTCACATTTACAAGCTACTAATTTTTACATTTTCTTTCTTTCTTTTTTTTTTTTTTTTTTTTTTTTTTTTTTAAATTCTTAAACCAGTGTTTCATATAATGACATTCTGCACTGCTAATCTAATCACACTTACGAGCTACTAATTGTACACTTATTTCTACCTATTTTCACCTATATCCTTCCAAGTTTACCATTGTTCCTTCATCTGTCTTTTTAAACTTATTTACCGCTTCGCGCGTATTTTAAACCATCATTTTCATTTCAATTGTTGCTTGTTAGTGTTTCCCGCATCTTCGGTCTCCCTTTGATAAGTAATTAGATCAAATTTACAATTACTGTATGATACAGTTTACACTTTTAATATCATTTATGTAATTTCTGTCATAGCCGTAATCAATCTGTGATTTCCTTCCATTTTTCATTTAATAAGTACTACAACGAGTTATAACGTTCCAGCAATTAGGACTCTAATCCGGTTTTAGCATTTTTCTACCTTTCTCGCCTTGTGCATGGCTTTGCATTGGTCTACTTTTGTTTTTATTTAGTTATTTATTTTCACGGTCAACTTTATCATTTTTATCTCAACATACTTTTCGGCAGCTTCTACTTCAATTGTTCTTTTATAAGTTCGCGCATCTCAAAATACTTTTCGGCAGCTTCTACTTCAATTATTCTTTCATGAGTTCGCGTATCTCAGTTCACTTTTCGGCAGCATCTACATAAATTATTCTTTCATAAGTTCGCGCATCTCAGTTTACTTTTCGCCGCTTCTACATCAATTGTTCTTTTATATGTTCGCGCCCACTCTGTTAATGAATTGGATCTCCACTATTCTATCGGTTCGAATCCCCTTTTGTTTCATCTATTCCACGGTCAACTTTATTTATTCATTTTTTTTTTCTCAGTCTCTTTTCACGCCGGGTACTTAAGTCAATTTTTTTTTTTTTTTTTTTTTTTGTAAGCTATTTAGTAAAGTAGGTAAATAAATCTTTCCTTGTTACTCTCTACTGTTTTCAATCCCGTAACTCGGTTCATTGGCCGTAAATACAGCTGGTTCGGTCGTCTGTCGTCCCTTTTCGCCTTGGTGTGGTCACAATGAGGACCGTGGCTATCCGCCTGCCCCTTATCTATTGTAAAGATCTTTACTACGCGTTTCACAAATGACTGTTGGTTTCGTGTATCAATATGGATTTCCCCTTTCGTTTTCTTTCTGATCTTATGATTCCTTTTGCCTTTTTCGTCTTTCTTTTTCACTCGTTCCGCGGCCAATTTCCTAAGCATTAATTTTATCTTACTTTGTGTAGTCGCATCCCAGTACATATTGATAAACATTTGCCTGAAATACTCGTAAGAACAATTTTCCCCCAAAACAAGCCTTAACCACGTCAGAGATCTATTTTTCAGAGCCTTACGCACAACAAACATTTTGAGCTGTTCCGGTATATCCTTTATCTCGAAATAGCGGTCTAAGTCGATAAGGAATTGCTTAGGATTTATGTCCTCAGACTCTTCAAAAATGGGAACAGACACTTCATTCAGTAATTGGCCATATTGACTAAGACTATTTCCTGTATTAGACGGGTTCACGTGGAAGGAGCTAGGTGTCACATTTTCTATAGCTACAGCCTCATGCTGTGCGCTATTTACAATTGAGTTATTTCCATTACTGTCAACTGCGCTTGTCGCATTACCATCATTAATACTTCTTAATTGTATCTCTATTCTCTCTACAGATCCCTGGATTTCCACTATTCTACTCTCGTTCTTTTTTGAACGGTTATCTACCTCTAGATGAGCTAATAGCTGTCTCTCCGTGTTTTCCTTAAGTTTATTAATTTCTTGTCCCTCAGCTTCTATTTCAGCGTGCACTACCTGCAAAGTTTCATTTACCTCCCCATGCACTGCGTTCTTAATAGCTGTTAGCTCATCCGTCAGCATTTTCCTAGTTTCTACATTTTTTCTTTCACACATCTCTTTCATACGTTCTAAATTTTCGTCTACGTTAATTCTAAAGGAATTTAACCCTTCCTGGATTTCGGAAATGCTCCCCTGCTGTGTATTTAATTGCTCCCTCATTCTCTCCTCAAATTCCTGGTGCTTGTGATCTAAATGTTCTTTGAGCTTTGATTCTTGGGTCCTAAATCCTTCGTCTAAGAGTTCTTTAACTTGACCACCCATGTTCTCTAATCTACTACTCATTTCGTTTAGTTCTTTACCCTGACCACTAATTTTACTTTCCAATTTCTCACCCATTTCGTTAACCTGACCACCCATATTCTCTATTCTACTACTCATTTCGTTTAGTTCTTTACCCTGACCACTAATTTTACTTTCCAATTTCTCACCCATATTCTCTATTCTAGTACTCATTTCGTTTATTTTTTTCAAGAGTATCTTAAAGCAATCTCCCGAAGTATTCCCTACTGCATCGCTGCTCTCAGCACTGTTTTCTTTACTCTGTTCTAACGACTCCATTTTGGTATTTCTACTTAGCTTTCCGCTACGAAGGAGCATCTATGTAAAATTACCTTATTCTAATCTTCCCCATTCAATCATACAGTATATAATGTCCTCTCATTCTTCCACACATTTGTTTCCATGCATTTACTATTTTAACTGTGATATATATTGTCTTACATAGGATTGTTTTGTTTAACTCTAACCTTTCGGTGACTTGCGTTGCTGGGTTGATGTGGTCGTCCTCTGATGTTGATTGTCTCGCTTATTGAAACAGCACCTCGTGCGCCTTTCCTCCGAGGTCTTGAGGCTGTTTCCTGTCGCTCGTGATGTTACTTGGTCGTCGGCTCCTTTTCGCGTCCACGGCTTCTACTGCTGTCCCTGGGTTGAAGTTCACCTTCTTCCTACGCGTCGATTTATTCTCGCCGAGTTAACTGCTTACATCGGTGATCCTCTGGTTGTCATTCTTTGTCGAGCCACCGCGTTGGGATGCCATTTGTAACGGGATCGTGACTTGGAGCGCCGTTTGTAGCGGTTTCTGGACGTTGGGTGCCGGATTTAGGTAGGCATGAGAGGATGTTTCTCGGGCGCGAGGTTAGATGACAACACAACACAGGCTTTTACTAAGTTTATTCTTCAACACTTCATTTGCCTCGAATTTCCGACCTGAGCAAGTTTCTGGTGCTTCTCTCTTAGGTTGCTAACTGCTGTACGTTCACTAATCACCGTTGCACTTCATACCTCGACGTTTCTTTTTGGCGCGAGAGTTATACTCATTTAGCGATACCAGGTTTACACACGTCTAGTCACATCGCCACCCAGACTCAAACTGTCAGACCGTTACACTTTCCACCTCGACGTTCCTTTTTTGGCGCGAAGCTATACTTATTTAGCGCTACGAGGTTTACACTCCTGGGCACATCGCCATCCAGACCCAACTGTCAGACCGATGCACTTTGCACCTCGATTTCCCATACTGTCCATTCGATACATTATTTAACTGTTTAATGAACTCTAATGTGACTAATTAAGGACATAGATTTGATTTCTTTAGTTCTAGAGGCCTTTAGAAACTTGTTCAGGTCAACCTACTTTCAAAAGGCAATTTCTTTGCACAATACCAAGTTATACTTATATCTAAAATCTTATATTTATGTACATTCTTAATCTAAAATTACAAATATATACGTAGAAGTTCCCGTCTCAATGAACATAACAATATAAGAACAATTTAAACGAACTTGAATAACATTAAATATAATTTCTTCCAAATGACAATTTAAAACAAGCTAAACAATATATATACAAGTTAAACAAAATAAACAAGGCCTTGTATAAATAAATGCGCATAAAACAAAATCCCTACTGGCCAGACAACACAAGAGTACAAACACGAAATACACATAATTACTAAACAAGACACACACCGCAGGCACGCAGCAAACATCCCACAAATACTCCCCAAACATACCACACCAAACACCTCACACCGCTTCCATACAAAGACACACGAAAACAAATCTACACTTTCGCGCACAGTACCGACCCCACACGCCAGGCAGAAACTAACTACAGGAGCGCCGTAGAGGTGTACAGCCCGGCGCACACATGGCACGCTCCAACATAAACAAACACCCACATTCAAAACAAAACACTTTATTCACAACATAAACATACAGGAGTAAACAAAGGAAACCCATACACATACGGAAAACAGATACCAAACTACTGGAAGGGTTTCAATTGTGAGACGTGAGCTCTCCTTTCTTGGCCCGTGCGGAGGTCCCTTAAGCGCACAGAAACATTTTTGAAGATACTTATAATCTCGTACGGCCCTACGTATCTAGGAGTCAACTTCGCTGCATAAGCATTTTGCTTAGAAGATTGAGTGTACAGCTTACACAGTACTTTCTGGCCAACGGCATAAGGTGAAGGCCGTTTATTTTCATCATACCGCTTCTTTACCTGGGCAAGTAACTTCTTCAAATTCCGAAAAGCGGCCTTCCATACTCTACATATTTCCTCGCGAGTAATATTCTGGGGAAGCAAATCGTCCAAACGCCAAAGGTTAGACAGCGGAGAGTTAGGTATATAGGCTAACATAAGCTGATGAGGGGTAACGCCATGTGATTCGTGTCGAGCCGAATTAAACGCCAACTGCAACCGAGACAAATTACTCTCCCACTTAGTATGATTATCATGATGAAAGGCTATTAATGCTGATTTGAGGTTCCTGTTAAATCTTTCGGCATGGGAAGGACGGGGGTAATAAGGGGTGGTAGTTATGGTTTTAATGCCCCAACTAAAACAGAACTTTCTAAAGGCGAAAGAAGTAAATTGAGTGGCGTTGTCTGTCACCAGGTAACGAGGGGCTCCAAAGGCCGCAAATACTGAAGAGAGAACCTTGACTACCCCTCGTGTATTCGCTCTCGGTAAGGTCGACATCCATACAAACTTACTAAACGAATCTACTACGACTAACGCATACGTATTCCCCTGGGCTGAACGAGGAAAAGGGCCAATAAAATCCACAAATAATTTTTCCACGGGTCTACTTGCCACCTCCGATGCTAAACCCTTCCATACTGTACATTGCGCCGGCTTCGCCATTGCACAAATTTGACACTGCCTAACTCGGGAAGCAATTTCTTTATTCATGCCCGGCCACACAAATATTCCCGAATCTTGTCTTTGGTCTTGGCTATTCCCATATGCCCGCCTACAGGAGATGAATGGAAATATTCAAACACCATGGAAATTAAGGCCCGTGGTAAAACAACCTTGTTCTTGCCGTCGAAGGTAGCCTGGGTCATCAAAACACCCTCCTTCAAACAATAAGAGGTAACAACCTCACCAGCCTCAAGCCGACCAATAAGGGCCTGCAGATCCGGATCTTTCCTCTGATGTGTGTGCAAACCCTCGAACAACTCCGGAAATTCACAGACGGCTAAAACATTTTCCTTTCCGCATTTACATTCTCTGGGTTCTTCGAATACTCTTGTTAAGGCATCAGCCACACAATTTTAAGAACTTCGTATATGTATCGGGACAAACTTGAAAGCTGAAATGCGTACCCCCCACGCGCTAATCTGCCTGTAGATCGCGGTGAGGCCAACAACCACGTTAGCGCCTGGTAATCGCATTCAAGAGTAAACTCAACATGCTCCAGATATTCGCGGTATTTTTCTAAACCAAATACCACAGCCAAAGTTTCAAGTTCGTAAACTGAATACATCCGCTCGGCTGGAGTAAGGGTACGTGAACTATACCCAATAACCCTACGCCCCATAGGAAAATCCTGGAGTAAAACAGCAGCCACCGATCCCCTGCTTGCATCGGTCTAAAGGATAAATCTACGTGAAAAATCAGGGAAAGCCAACAACGGGGGTTTCATTATGGCCTGTTTAAGGTCTTCAAAGGCCTGCTGCTGTTCCTCACCCCACTCAAACGGAGTTCCCTTCCACCGAAGACGGTTCAATGGTTCCGCCCGCGCTGCAAAATGCGGAATAAACTTGCTGAAAAAGTTCACCATGCCCACGTACCTGGCCAATGCCTTTACGGTTTTAGGGGGAGGAAAGTTACGTAGAACTTTGGTCCGCTCCGGATCAATCGTTATCCCAGCCGGAGATACAATATGACCTAAGAAAGAAAACTGTCCCGCAGCAAAGTTACACTTCTCTTTGCGCAAGGTAAGGCCTGCGCGCTCGAGCCGGTCAAAGACTTCCGCTAAATGTTGGCAATGGGTTTCAAAGTCGGGCGAGTAGACAACCACGTCATCTAGATAGTGATACACATATTTAAACTTGATGTCCGAAAATATTTCGTCTAATAACCGCGACAACACCTGAGCTTCAGTAGCAATTCCGAAGGGTACTCGTTGGAATTCATAAAGCCTCCATGGGACAGCAAAGGCCGTTAGTGGTTTAGACGACTCCGATAAGGGTACCTGGTTGTAGGCGCTATTCAAATCTAAACTAGTAAATACTTTGGCACCCGCAAAATAATGCGCCGCCGAATTTAAATGTGGCATTGGTTCGGCCTCGATCTTTATCTTTTTGTTCAAGTGCCGGTAGTCCACCACTACCCTGAAATCGTCCTCGCCCTTAGGGACCAGAAATACTGGACTACTATAAATAGACGTGGACGGCCTGATCACTCCCTTTCGTAATATTTCGTCGATCTTTTTACGAAGAATAGCCATTTTAGGTGGGGTGACACGATAGGGTGGTAACTTCACAGGGGTGTCGTCTGTTAGTTGGATGTCATACTCCACCGAATTTGTTACTCCTAAAAGGTCAGCAAACAAGGACCCATGGTTCGCACAGAGTTGTTCCAGCGAACCGCCCTGCTCTTCTGTCAAATGGGGGAAAGCATTGCTGACGTCGCATATATGGTGACGTAGTCCGCCACTCTCCTCCAAAGGTACTCTGTTGATGATTTGACCGCACTGAAATGCAACTCGTTCGGAAGGGGCAAATGCAAAGGTGATTTCCCCATCCCGAAAATCAAGCCTTAGGCCGACTCTAGTCATAAAGTCCGAGCCTAAAAGCAGTTGAAATGGCAGGTCCGGCAGAAGATACAAATAGTGTTTCCACGTAAAACGCGAAATACCTATGGTCAACAGAACCTTGGCACTCACCTGAAATTTATGACCATTTACAGATACGCACCCAACGCTACACTGCCGCGGTTTGGCCGAGAATTTAGTAAGATAGCTATAATAAAACTCCTCGTGTACCAAAGAGCAGGAACTTCCCGAGTCCAAGAGACCGATTAACTGTCGCTTCCCAACAGTCACCTGTACTGTCGGCTTCAAATCAAAGGGCTTGGCTATTATCCGACGGAATATCCGACAACAGGCAGAAATTCCGCAAGGGGCTCGTTGTCAATCTTGGCGCCTTTGACCGTCTACACCCACGGGTAATAAAACGTCACCACGCTTCCTGGCTACCGTGCATTGTCTAACCAAATGCTCAGGAGAACCACATCTAAAGCAAAATCCTGGCGAGCGAAAACTATCTCGAGCTAAATCTCCTCGATTGGTCTGCCGCGGCTCAAATCGAACACCATGCAGAGGCACTTGCAATAATTCGCGGTTTCGTGCCGCATTTGACGCCTCATACTCTGCCAAGATCGGCAATAGCCCCTCTAAATCTTTAAACGTAGCAGGACAAGAGCTAAATACCAAAAGAGAACGTACCTCCGGGGTCAACCCCGTAATAATGATGTCACAGATCTGCAGTTCACTATCCGGCAACCGTAGTATACTCGCAAACAACTTAACCCTGCTAATGTACTCAAAGAGAGACTCTCCTGACCGCTGGGGTTTCAAATAATGATCTTGAATTAATGTATGTAGCTCCCGACGAGGAATGAAACACTTAAATACACTGTCATGCAATTCAGAGACTGGATCAACACATCCCTTAATACGCCCAATTATACTGAGCACCGCGTCACCCCCTTTTGACATCACTACTTCTAGCAGCTGCAAACCGGGAACTTCGCATAACTGAGGGCAATCCTTAGCTCTTACCAGGAACTTCAGAAATTCAAGAGCTGTAAAAACATCAACAACCTTAAAGACTTGATAAGGTTCAACCAACTGTTGTAAGGGATGAAGTAACTTTAGCGGTTTAAAGGCCGACATTTGAGACGTCACAGTTGGTGTGACAGTAGCCGACTCGGCCAGATCCCCTTTCTGAGCAAGCACTTCTAAATATCTCCTAAACTGCCCCTTCAGCTCGGCTAAGTCAACCCCAAACTTAACCTTAGGACAATATTTTTAGAAATATTCAATCCGCTGCACATAATGCAAGATCCTGGCCGTCAAACGCCTCACCTGCGCTTTCGAAAACCCCGAGTCAATACTCGACTCGGAGAACAACTCTTCAAATTCCAGCCGTGCGGCCTCACATAATGACGGTGATTCAGTTACCAATAAATGTTTGTCCGGCAACACGACATAATCGGTATCCTTCACGCTACGAAGTGCGTCTAATAGGGCCGGAACGTCTGCCGACGACAAGTCATCGCGTCCACGAATCCCCAACTCAAATAGTATTTCGTTCTTACGCAACAGCTGAAAGCCACTCGACATGGTTAATCAAAACAATAACCCAATGCTCAATTTAACTGCCCCACTCGACCACAAGATAACCACGCTCTGCTACCATTTATTGCACCATAGTGGCGTAGGTACAATCGTGAAAGGGGGGGAAGGAATTGAAGAGAAGAGACCATTAAAGATTTCAAGAACTATAACATTTATGGATCAATAAATTATACATTTGCTAACAGGAATGATTAATCGGTATAGCAAACCTTTAAACAGAAATGGAAGCCGAAACACACAATAGAAATACAGGTGAAAACAAAACCAATTTACATAACCCCATTCAACTCCCCCTCAAAGCGAGGAGTTGGGCAGTCTTCAAGCCTATCTCAAAATGCCCAAATGATTCGTGTGGATATCCTACGGGTTACAAGAATTACTCGTTACAAGATTACATTTAATTCGTCCGCATTAGAAGCACCTCCCAGGCAAGTAACGGTCAGAAAGTCAATCTGTAATACACGGCCTGAGCCTTAGTTAAAAACAAAACAACGGGACCACTTACCCTTCACGCCAAGAGAGGAAAACCCCGACTGACTGTCCCTACAACGGTGAGACCGAGAGGAAACCCAAAGAAAAAACACTAGCGTATCCCAGCGGGAAAAACAAGAGTCGCGAAACAAAAGGAGGTGCCTCAATAAAACAAAAAAGTGCGATCAGCACAACTTTTACCATGGTGGGAAAACACTACTTTGCCAGCCTAATGCGAAATCTGTTAGTGTGGATCAACTTTCCCATGTACTTCAACATTTGTCAGGAATTAAGCATATACTAGCTATGTATATCACATGAATCGTCGAGTCAGTTTTTTTTATAGAAGAATGAACAACGTTCTATTCTTTGGCATACAGAAACATGTACAATTTTATTCAGATTTGTGCACAGCATTTATTTGAGCTGATGTTCCACTGTATAAGCTGAAAACTCCCAGGCTCAGAACGTTTCTTACTAAATATATAAATATAATCCTGATGAGTCGACGCTACGCAAAATTATCTTCCAAACTGCTGTCAGAAAACATTAAGTCACAGAAGGTCCAATTATGAAAATGAAAAATATGGATCACCATTGATGAAACCATCGATTCCAGTGGTAGAAAAGTGGGAAATCTAAGCGTAGGTGTATTGAAAAATGGCGGAAACATTTCTCAACAAAAATATTTGCTATCCTGTAAAGAAATGCCAGCTGAAAATCTTGTAACAAGAGCTAGGGTGTTTAATGAGGCTTTAGAAACCTTGAGGCCAAATGGTGTAAAAATATGTTGCTTCTGCTTACGGACTATATAAAGAAAGCTGCCCAATATGTAAGTGTAAGTTTCCCCAAATATGACTCCCATGAGCGTCGGCAGACATTTTTCCGGGGGGGGGGGGGCCACATGTTTGAAATTTGCAATCAGATAATATTAACTCATTATTTTACTGTCAAAATTTATAATATTTGTTGCATATAACCGTATTAATTTGTACTAAATAAAAACTGATCTTTACATTAAAATTAAAATAGTAGTTTAATAGTCAGTAATTGATTCTACATTAAGTTGACCAACTTCCAGGGGGGGGGGCCGCGGCCTCCACTTGCCCCCCCCCCCCCACCCTTCGCGACGCCCATGAAGACTCGTGTAGCTTCCATCCTTCACGTTCTGCATAGATTGGGTGAACCAATCCAAATTCTTTATCCTAATGTGGACAAGCTAGCCCCAATGGGGAAGAGTTGTTCGTAAAAGCCCCACCAAGGATTGATACTTTCAAAAATATTAATTCCGATCTTCCATTGCCTCCTACACCGTAGTAACGCGTTGTGCTACCTGGCTTAAAGTCATGGTATGTTATGTAAATCACTTTGTGGCATTTGTATCACCAATAAATGAACTGGACAATGGATATGCTCCTGTAATTGAGGTTATCCAGAATTCAATACATGATGCTAATTTAGAATGTGACGTGGTCTTAGTATCTTCCAATTTCGTTACTTGATTCTTCAATCAGCAAACAAGAAACTGTTGTTGACTTATTAAGTGATTCAGTTAAATAAATATAGTTACATGAAAAACAACTTCACACCACAACAATTTCACACTATCCCAAGTTACAAACAGAATAAAATTAATAAGCAGTGGCTACCAAACTCTCATTAATGCGTCTCAAAATGGCTTAAGGCGAACGCATATACGAACTTAACAATATGTTTGTTAGTGATATTGCCATTTTCAGGTATACAAGATTGCCTTTGTGTGATGTAGAACGTTCCTTTTCTTAACTTAAGGCATCACTCAAAGATAACAGACAAGGTTCTGTGATGCGCAATCTGGAAATGACATTTGTCAGATGTCAACACAACGAGATGCTTAAATGTGATATTTAACTGCAAATTGGTACGTTCTAATATTTATTATTCTATAAGCTAAATGTTTTCTTATGTTTCGTTCTAGTTTTGAAAATATTTTTTCAGTTTTCAGGCCATATTTTTAGAATCATTAGCACATAATAAATATTTTAAAGTTTTTAGTGCACAAAATTCTAAGCCCTAATTATGACTATCACTGGCAGTGTTTTAGTTTTGTAATCTTTCGAGATTAGCCGAATTTTCCTCGTTAGTTACTGTAATATTTCATCAGCCCATCTCTTTGACTGCAAAAGAACCTTTTAACCGTCGCCTTTCCCTTTCATTCTATTTCTTTCATTTTATAAGGCTTGTTTTATCCCATATTTAAGCGCCCGCTTTCGCTTTATCTTTTAATTTTTCATTGTTCTGCTACCTTCATTATCCCTTTGTTAATTTTCACACTTTTCTCACTTTTTGTGCACCCTTCTTTGCTCATTATTGTTCCTCTCATATTTCTTTGTTAGTCCCCTTACTTTTCGGTGTCTTGTTTTGCTTCCAGCGTTATTCCTTCAATGAAATAATGTCTTTGATTTATTTTATTCTAACTCTTACGGTTGCAGTTATGCTTTGTGAACTAGAACTTTCCTCCGCTATTCAGAATGATTTCAATAGCGTAAAAAACCGACCAAAATGTATGTTGTGTTGCATCTATTGATCTCTAATATTGTGATTGAGTTCTGTTAATGTGCAGCAAGAAGGCAAAGTTACTCCATAAAAACAGACATTCACACTCGTTGCATTAACCTTCCGCTAGGCGCTCGCCCTCGTAGAACACAAATAGTCGTGCGGACCTAGTAAGCCCTCGCTATATTTTTGTTCCTATATGCTTGTATTTATTTTTTTAATTGTAATTTTCCTTCATTCCCTTATTTGTCGTCATTTATCTTAAATATACAGGTCCTCATTAGCATTATCTTACTGGACAGATCAAGGATAGGTAAAATGTAGTATGAATACAGAATTCATTACCTATAGGGTGTACTACACTATATGGAAAGATAAATTGCAATGTTCACGTATATCACCTGTAATTTGATGTGTAATGTCAATGATCGTGCGATGAGGATGACAACAGCAGCAACAACAACAATAACAACAACAACAACAACAACAATAATAATAATAATAATAATAATAATAATAATAATAATAATAATAATAATAATAATAATAATAATAATAATAATAATAATAATAATAATAATAATAATAATAATAATAATAATAATAATAATAATAATAATAATAATAATAATAATAATAATAATAATAATAATAATAATAATAATAATAATAATAATAACAATAATGATTAATGATTAATGACGATGACGACAGTAACAACAATAATATTATACAACTTTGATAAGCATATGATGTTACCTATAAAATACATATTACCACATAGGTTGCCTTCATCCTCTTCTTTATGATCAGTTTCTGAATCTGAAGATCTCGTTTTCCGTTTATCTTCAGAATTGGAATCATCTGATTCATGTACCTTGTCATCCACGGATAAGGCATCATCATCACGAGGTCATCATCACAGCGTTGCAATATCTCTCCTGTATTTCTCTCATTCTGTTAGTTTTCTCCTAACGTTGGTCTTTTAAGAAATATATCTCCATGGGTGGAGTACGAATACTTACTTGGAGAAAACGCGACAACGTTGCTTTTCGTGACACTGACTGAATAACTTCTTCTTACCCACGTTTGATCCACCGCATGTTAACCATTAGAGTAGGACAACAATAACGGCCGATTAGTCACTCTGGAAGCTAAAGAAATAAACAGCTAAAGCTCTTGCTACAGCAAACAGTCGAGTAAACCTTCACAAGTGTTAAAAAGACTGACACAGGATTTTAAAAACAAGAATATTCCGGAATATTTGAAAAGCATAACTCCTGTGAAGCTGCTGATTTATCCCACAGGACGATGAAGATAAACTTTAGAACTCATTGATTTAGATGCCAAATATCATTTTGTAAAAACGGTAATTTTCCGATATCTGGGGTAACAGCAAAAGCTATGGCATGACAACGGAAATATATGAGAACCAAGAAAATAATCAACCAATAGAAGAAGTTTGAAACTTCCCTTATCTTGGTTGTGATTTATTTTTTAATGATGAAATGAAAAAGCTTCATCGATTACAGTACATGTGTGACACAATTCGGTGAGCATTGAAAGGTAAAGTGAACATTGAAGGGATAAGTGAGAGAAGATACTCAGCTTAAATTTTATAAGACTATGGCAATGCCAACTTGATGTATGGTAGATCTGGGCGACTCGCGGGATAGCTTGAGGGACCTTCATTTGTTATAGGTGACACAACTGAGGTTTGCCAATGAAAGCTGCGCTAAACTTGGGTACTACTCGGCTAAAGTCGCTCAATTGAAGCCCACATGCAACTTCCACTCCCCGCATTGTACTTGCCGGTCCCACTATCTACTCTCCGTCCATTCATTCTCCGCGATATGCACTCCTTGAGACGTTGTTTGATGCTGCAGCCCGTAATAGGGATATTGTCGCCCTGGAACAGGCGTAACGGTGCCCTACGGTGCGTTTACGAAAAGTCTTCTGCACATCCTGCTACCTCTACTTGCTAAACATATAATTATCAGCGCAAGGCCGTGAGCAGGCTGTGTTCAGTAAGTACACAGTTTCCTAGCCCTGATATCTGGTGTTTAGTTGTGCTCCAGGCGGCATAGAATGAGGGAATGATGCTAATAGTAGCCATGGTGGAAGAACCAGTTGGTTCGAGTGTTTTGGAAGCGCAGCAGCTCAACGCCGTCATCAATTTTACCACCAGCCCCCTTCAGAATTACACGGAAACAGAAAAAGGGAGCCTGGCATATACTGTGGGAGTTAAAGTAACTGAAAAAAAAATATCCTGAAATTTTTCGATCTGAGCACAGTACTTTGTTACTCCGTCAAATCCTCATAATCCACCGGATTTGTCAGAGCAATTTGTTTAGGAATTTTATTGCTCTGCAGATAAAATAAGAGTATACAGAGGTATTTTTAGACTAGGTGAATGGCAGAAAGTTGCGCAGCGTTTATAATCCAGCTTACTTTTGTATTTACAAGACCGCAGGGGTGACAGGTTAGTATCTCTTCGACTTTCGTGGAGTCAACATCGCGTGAATGTGTGTTTAAGTACAGTGTTCGCTTGTATTATCAGCAGTCTCTTGTTTATGAAACCGAGACTATACCCCGCTATTATTTTGAATGACGCCGCTCGCGCAGATCCTAGCAAGGTAATTCACCAGTCTAAAAAAATACCTCTGTACGGTGTTACTTCAAGAATTTCATTTACAATCTTATCCAGGATACAATACGAAATTGGAAGCTAACATAGTGTAGAAGGAATGCTTAGCAAAGCATATTGTTATATTTAGAAGCTTTAATACTGATCCGTGTCAAGGATGGCGTTCCACTATTACACATTCTATTTTCTCTACACAGATAGGAAGTTCCATCCTCTTTAAAAGATTGTACACGGAATTCAATATTTTAAATAACAAATATTAAATATAATAATTGTATTTAGTTTAGCTCATCAACAATTTAAATACTACACGTATTTCAACATTATGATGCCATCTTTACTTAACATCCTTTCTCCTTTAGCTTGCCAGTTATTACTTTGTATGCTTCTGCGAAGTAAATGTAATTTTATTT